>JAULBZ010006094.1:0-12708 GCA_032360805.1 Neoturris breviconis
TGGGAATTTTCTTGTGGTCGTTTTCCGTCGTTTTGTTTCACTGGTGGTGTATATTACTCTTTAAAATTGAAACAAAATGCGCCATAATTTATGCCCATAATTGTAGCATACCGTCATTACTCCGCTGGACCCTATTTTACATAGGGGAAGTGGTAAATTTACTCCACCTCTCGTCTTTTTTTATATAACTTCCGAGCGGGAAAAGATTTTATCCTCAAAATTTCTGAATTTTAATATTTCTTTGTTTTACACATTTCCTGAATCTTTTTTAAAATCAAACTAAGGGAACAGGTTTTTTGACACCTTTTGTCAAGGGTACCTGCAAAAAACAAACAAAAAGGCAATTCCACTATATATATTATTAATTCTTATAAAAAATATTGGTGATTTTAGTGCCTTATAGTGACTCAAGCAAATAGCTTTAGGGCAATATAATCTGTGTAACTAAGAAGACTAAAGTCAATATCATTCTGAAGCTCTAACTCTATTCAGGCTGGGCCTTTTAGAATCTCCGTAAAGCCGGGAGGAGGGGGGATAAAATAGCCCCCTTCCTCTACAACCTCTGATGAAACCATGCTGTAGTGTTGAAACTTTCATATTTAACATTTTAGCATATTTATTTTCCCGTTGACGTCATCACTTATGATGACGTCATCATTGGAGCTGGTGCAAAAAAAAAGTTAGGTAAAAAATGTTTTGTTCCAAAAGTATATACCAAAACGTTTTTCAGGCAAAAATAATAATAAGAATTCTTTTAATAATTTTTTGAAAATATTTTTTTATCACCTGTCAAAAATACGATTGATAGGATAAAATTATCCCTAGTTACCTGAATAGCAGTTGTCAGTTTTGTTTTAGGCAGGGGGAGGGGGGAGGGTTAGAGGGTGGAAAGCAAATTCCCCCTGCCCTTATCATGTAATAACTGTCCCAATATGCCACTCATGTAAAATAGGGTTAAAATAGTTAGTAACTTCTGTTTCTTTCTAATTTCATTACGCCACCCTATTACCCCAATTCTCTTCTCAATTTCTGGATTTAACCTCTAAACAACTTTTTGAGAGCGTCTATTTGTATGTGTTTGAGATGTATAACAATCCAGATTTGACACATTTCATATGCTCATGTTTAATTTAGTACCGATACATTAAAATTGATAAGTTTTTGATTTTGAACGTTACTTTTTAAATAGTATGACACGAGCAATATATTCTTTCATTGAGAAACGCTAACCAGCTGTATCAATATCAAAAGTAAAGAAAAATGTTTAGAAATAAAAATCACTGCATCATTAGAATAAATTTAAGAACAAGTAAAATAAAATTTACTGAGAAAAGTACTGATTGCAATGGATTGTTTTTTTTGTGCAGATGAACCAATCCATTCAAGCTCATTATGAAAACATCCTATTTTCTCAATACTTTTCGTCTAATGTAAAAGCTTTGTTGTTATTATAACTTTCAAGAAATGTTTTCAAAAGTTTTTATCGAAATATTTTCTGCAGGCACATGACGTCGGATGAACGTTGTTATGTCGTTATTTAGACGTTCAACCGACGTTGTGTTTTCACGCCAACAAAGCCGAACAATGTTGTTCTAGCGTCTTTACTACTAAGTTGGAACAGGTTTTTGCCCACCGGGATAGTCGTAGACGGTTGTCAAACTTTATTATGGAGCTGGTATAGCAATAGCCTAAGTCCCTAACTACGACAAGTAGTAGTAGGACTACTTGTCGTAGTTAGGGACTGGAACTCAGGCTAGTATAGGAAGAGCCATGAGGTTTAGTTGTTGGTAATTGGGATCGACAAAAATTTACGACGCCAAAATATTTCGTATGCGTGGGGAGAATTACGTTCAAACTTAGTATAGTTATTACGCTGTGTTAGGGTGATGGCGTGTCGTCCATTTCTACCAATGATATGTCCTCTTTTGGTTTTCCCAGCGAATTTTTCGCTTCGTGGATATCAATCTTTACTCTGTGTTAAATGTGTCTTTCGTGTACCGCTACATGGGTCTTTTGTGTACCGCTAAATATGTCTTTCGTGAACCGTTACACACGTCTTTCGTGAACCGTTACATACGTCTTTTGTGAATCGTTACATATGCCTTTCGTGAACCGTTACACACGTCTTTCGTGAACCGTTACATACGTCTTTTGTGAATCGTTACATACGTCTTTCCTGAACCGTTGAAAGAACGTAAAATACGGTGCCATGTCTCTCCATGTACGGAATGTGTCGGTAAGAAACCGTTTGGTTGTGTATTGTTGGGCCGTGTCGTACAATCAAACACCCTAAAATATGCTTTTTGTTATGGATGAGATCCAAATTTCTTATTTTTCGAGCTTGATTCCCCCGTAGGGCGACTATTCTCTAGTCTAAGCGTCCATGTTCGGTTATATATTTCAGAGGCTTTTTGACGTTGATGACATCGCGTGTCCACTCGTTCAGATTCAGTAACCAATGTAAAAAAAACCCGTTAGTTGAATACAAATTGAGAAGGAACGCTGATCAGATTTCATAATTTGGATTTGGTACGATCTTGCATTTTCATGTCAAGGAAGGTGTTTGATTGTTTGTTTGTTTATTTGTTTTGTACATTTGTACATTTGTCTATTTGATTTTCATTTTTTAAAGCTTGTTTGTTTTATTTGTTGTAAGCTTTGTTTGTTTACTTATATGTGTAGTTATTGACTTTTTGCACATAGTCAGAAGAATCGTATGCTAGCTGAGTGGAATCATCTTATATCCAAACTCCTGTGACATTATTATTCTCTACCAATGGAATGTCTTTTTTTGGCTTTCGCAGCGAATTTGTCTCCTAGTGAAACATTAATTTAGACGGAGACTGTTTATTTAACACCTATTTTCATCTTTTCATATCTTATCGCGTTTTTTATTCAACAAATCTATATAAACTTGTCGAAATATTAAAATGAACACGCCTCCCAATGGGCAAAAACTTGTTCAAAGTCCGCAGTAAAGACTCTAAAATAAAACGTTTTCAACGTTGTTCTAACGTTTTTACTGTGGACATTGAACAAGTTTTTGTCCACTGGCCTATGTTGATAAACGAAAAAAAAGGAACGAACAAGATACGAACAAGATAATTCTCGATAGGAGCTTATATTGGGCCAGACATGTTATACATATTTTATATTTTTACGCACGCCTTTAGATAAAATATTAACAGGAAACGTTGGTTATACGATATAAAAATAACGTCGTCATATTATCGACGTCGTTTTACTATAGGGTGTCTACACCTTAGTTAGTTTTTACTTTTATAAACACATGAATAAATTATAATCAAAGTTTTCAGGATCAAGAAACAACGGATTAGAAACCACACTACTCTGCAGTATTACAAATAAGTTGCCATATTCACTAGTGGGGCGTTTTGTATCTAAAAGAATCGACACAACACTGCCGACACGTGGTGTCTAATCCAGCTCGACAAGGCGTCGTTTGACGTCCGTCTTTATTGCGTGATTATGCATTTAGTGTACAATTTCTTACAATCTTTGATTGAATATTATTCAGACCATCAAGTCTATTCTGAATGGATGTGCGCCATCAAGGCTATTCTAAATGGATGTGGGGAATATTGGATTTTCCAAAAGCTCATTGAGTTATACATTTTAATTTTATAGTCCAAGAATGAAGTCTGTTTGTAACTTTACGGTTCCTTCTATTAGAATTTCGATTAAAAACGGAAAAGAGGGAGAAAATATATTCTCAAACTTATTTCATTTCTCTGTTGTCTTACCCTATAAACATTAATAAACGACAAAATAGTAGAATCAGGAGAAAACGGGCGAATCGGATTAATTTTTGAAATCGTACTATATTTCGTAAACATCTTATAAAAACATATTGTGGAAACTTTGTTTGGCAGATTTTGAATCATTAAAACACACAGACGAGTGTTGTGTCAACGATCTCGTAATTGATTGGTTATTTCTGTGCGAAGAAACCAATCAGTTGCAAGATCGTTGACTAAGAGATCTTCTCTGTAAATGTTATTTTTTTAGAACCTCTCTAAGCGTTTAATAATTAAGTATATCAAGAAAAAGTAATATAAAATCCGCAAAAATATTAAAGTATTTGAAATAATTTATTAAAATAATAAAACTTCATAAGTTATCTTCAAGCATTTCTATTAAACAAATAGTAACTGTTTTTGAAAAACTTCTGAAAAATAGTAACACATCAACCTTGAGCTCGGGATTTTTAGACATTTTTGAAAACAGAAAATCAAGAAGCCCTAGGTACGAGGTTGGGTAACATATAGTTCCGATGTTGTTTATGATTTCAATGAAATTTGAAAATCGTGCTTTTCATTGAAAGTCAAAAAATAAATTATTTTTTAAAGAAAACTTCTAGTAATGTAATGGATTACAACGTGGTTTTACATGATGGTTTATAATTGAATTTGAACGAATTAGATATTGTGTAATAACTTGAATAAGTCTTGATTGTTAATATATGAAATTCAATAATCAAGAAATTTGTTTCTACTTAAGAGATACGGGACACCAACGTTAGGTTGGCCACGTATCACCAATCGGCACGTCATGGTCCAACGACAATGTATCAACCTGAGAACGTTAACCCTATGGTATGGGGGAAGAGAAGAGAAGTTCCCACCTCACCCGCCTCACCCGCACCACCTATGTTTTTATAACATTTTTTAGCGCTTTTGATTTGAAACTGTGTGAGTTTTAGTTTATAGCTATTTAACACAATCTCTGAAAATATGGAATAAAAATGTTGACCTAATCATAAGTTATTGGTCAAAACAACCTGACAAAAAAAAAAGCAAAAAAGAAGCAAGATTTGGTAATTTTTATAAAGAATAAAATCCTATAACCAACTTCATCAATTGCATTGAATATGAGAAACCTATTGTAGGCTTACAACCTTATATAAATTTATATAGATTTTAGTACGCTACTCAGTGAGCAAAAACTTGTTCAATGTCCGCAGTAAAGACGCTAGAACAACGTTGAATGACGCCAACGTTGAATGACGTTGTTTTAGCGTCTTTATTGCGGACTTTGAACACGTTTTTCCCTTTGGGTAACCGTTTTTCCGGAGTAAACTCAGAAATTGTCCTATCATTAGGTGGCATTAGTGACGTCACAGATCTTTTTTGCCAACATGTTAATACAAGAATATGTGTGGAGAAAATGAGCTTCTCATTGCAAGCGGTTCAAAAGTTGCTATATTGGTTTTGTGTTAAGTGTCTTCAATGTATCCAAAACCAACCTGATTCACTCTTGGAGTATATATAAAACTTAACAATTTGTCGTTTCGATCGTTGCTTAATTGTTTTTATCGATTTAGATTACAATATTTTTTCGATTTTTTTCTATTTCGATTCAATATTTTACACTCTTATATGTTGATGATATGAATGGGTATCCCTACCGACACTTGACGTTTTTTAATGTAAAAAAGACGTTCTGACGTCAAAACAACCTCTTTTTTACATTGAAAAAGGTCAAGTTCTCACTGTGATGGGATATTCTTGTTTATGTTTGTAAACCCTTTCTATTGTAACGCATTGGAACGTTTATAAATAATACGAATACGACGTCAGTTTTTCGTACGAACCGACGTGAAATCGACGTTACTTTGATGACCTCTATATTTTATTCTTCGCCGTGTGTCTGATAACATCATTGAATGTATCCCAATGGATAAAAACTTATTCAAAGTTTTCAACATTGTTCTAGCGTCTATTCTGCGGACCAACGCCCACTGGAATGTATTTAAAAGATGATAATTTATTCGAAAGGAAGTTTAGCGTAAATCTTATTTACATAAAGTCTTATAAAATTTTGTTATAATCAGGATATTGAGATTTTCATTGATTCTGTCAACTGTTCAAATACATTTTCTTTGGCATGTTTAGCAGGCAAGACATGGGAGAATTATTTTAGCTGGATTTGGAAACCGTTTTAAAAATAAAAGTTACAGTAAAAGTCGAAGATCTGGCAATTCGTTGGTTACTTCGTTTTGAAGAACCAATCCATTACAAGCTCATTGACATAACACCCTTCTATGTAGTTTCATTTATGTAACAAAATTTTGACATCGAATTTGATATAAATGTTTATGTTCGTCCCTAACGCCTTTTCAACTTTTGTATTTCTTCTCGGAATTTTTCTTAGATCTGAGAAAAAAAAAGAGGTGAATAGGCTAAAATAGGAGTTCATATATCATAGATTAGACGTTAGAAAATAGTTGACATATTTCATGAAACATTGTTAGTTTCCATAGATACGGTAGTTGTCGCATTACTACAGTGAAACGACAAGCGTCGTCCTGTAATTGTTTAGATGACTCATTTCGACAGAGATAACGTTGATCGGCAAGTTCATCCGGATAAAATTTTTGTTTTTTAAAAAATTTCTTGGACGAGTCAAAAGGCGCTGGGGACGTGATTGGTTAAAGAGAAGTGTTCGAGAAAGTAATCCGGTAAAAAAACTAATTTATGTCTCAATTATCTCGATGATGTTGGGAATCGAATCCGAGTTATTGCAGCATAAGATTAAGGATTGGTAGATGTATTTACTGTATTATAATTTAATGTCTCGGATATTTATTATACTTCTTTTTGGTTTGGGTACTGAATCATGGAATGTTTATAATACAAGAAATTCTATTATGTTGATGATGAGCAGGTGCATGTTTTAGTAATTTAATAAATGAGCTTGAGAAGGTAATTGAAATGTGATCGTGACAGACAGATAAGTACCTAGTGAAAAAATATTTGTTCAAAGTCCGCGGTAAAGACGCTAGAATAACGTTGCGGGGGACTTTAAACAAGTTTTAGCATACTGGGTGTATTCATGCTGTAAATACATTTTTTCCACATGTGGGGAGAGGGGGGTTAGGGCAATAAATCTATACATGTGATTAAAGTCAAGCTATATTTCCAATAAATAAGATCATAAATAATAAATAATGAAATCGAAGAAGATATTTAAAAGACGAAAACAATAATTATATGCAACTTTTCCATCATGAGATTGTGTGGTGTATCTTACAGAATACGTTCTGCAAAAACAGTTCTATTTCTTATTGTATGGATACCATTATGCTTTTTATACTTACACAAGAGAAAATTCTACTATTGGCAATATAATCATAATTTTCCGAATATAAACAAAAGAGAAAATGCATTGATTACTTGGGAACTAGCAAATTATGAACAATCTCCTAGAATGAACCCTTATGAGCACGGTTACATGGGGAAAGGTGTTGATATTAAATACTTTAATAAATACAGAGAAAAACAAGGTTATACACAACATGCTTTTAATCTAATGGCAAGTGATAAAATATCTTTACAGAGAAGGTTATATGATCATCGAGGCAAAAGGTAAGCAGATTGGCTTTAATTTAATATTGAACCGACGACATCGGTTTTGATTTGACGACGTTCGGTAATGTTTTATGTTGTGCGATTAATTGCTTTGTCTATTTATGACGGAAGATGGAGAATAGACACAAATAGCGAAAACAAGACATTCGTGGCTTAAAGTAAAATCTTGTTGCAATGCGAGAATTTCCTTTGTATGTAACGATTTCAGTCACCGCACAAAAATAAAGTTTTGCATCGCAACACGTTTACCCACGACTGAAAATGATTACTTCCTCTAAAAATGTTGTTGTTAAAGTTTAGAGAGCAATGGTAAATTTAAAATGAGCATTAGGCGGAAAATTCCACGTGAAAGCAAAGAGAACAATTCTATTTATAGAAATGGACATTACACATGTCTTCTTTGGCTTTCGCGAGGAGTTTTCTGTCTAACGGAAATCTAGGATGTCAAAATGGTCGACTCTTTGATTACATGCCTCGGGGCCTACTTCAATTATATATGCTTGCTTTGATAATAAAATATGTTTTTATTATATAATTTATTTATTTATTCTTTAGCGGAGCTAAGGTAAATATTTGTTTTCTCTGTTTTTCAAAGGATGTTTATTTATTACTGAATTTTCTTAATACTCTATATTACACGCGATTTCTTAGAAAATAGGGATCCGAACACCGGAAAGGAAAACAAATCATAATTGATGGTGCATAGAGCGTAAGGGCCTGTTTTAAAAATAAAATCTACAGAGGAGAATACTGAGTCTTACCGAAGAAACCAATCCATTGCAAGCTCACTGACCTAACACACTTCTACACATATTCATTTTTGTTGAATTTTGTCAATTTTAGTTGATTTAACCTTATTTTGAGACGGTCCCTAATGAAATGAAAGCAAATTTTATGAGCTTTTCTTCAGAAATATATGATGCGCAGAGGTATCACAAAGCTTAAATGGTGCTTGTCTACTCACCTTGAGACTGGATGATGGTGGTGGTGGTGGTGGTGGTTGTAGTGTGTGTTTATAAGAATACGTAAAATTCTCGTCAACCGTCGTTGTTCTTATTTTTTAATTATGAGACGAATTTCAACAAACAATACCCACCACAAGTAAAGATTTATCTCGCTAATCAAAATTTAAGGCTTTCTGTCCAAGTTGAGATTCGGAATTTTTGTAGGGAATTTCATTTTGTCTCCTTTAGCTAGCTTATACCTTACTGCTTCTTATCTGCAAAATTTGGTCAAATTTCAGCCTAAAATGTTCTTACAAACGTTGTTTGTATAAAACCACGTGTACTAAATTCTTCTATAAATAAAGGGTGTCGTATAAACCAATCATATTCTAGCTTGTTATCATTTTCTTCCCAGAAAAAAAACTTGTTTAAAGTCAGCAGTAAAGACTATAAAATAACATTGAAAACGTTGTTCGAGCAAACTTTGAACAAGTTTTTGCCCATTGGGTTATAGTTAATGTGTTACAAACAATTTGGTGACGGTTCCCCTTAGTGTGGTCAATCTCTACCAATGGAATGTCTTCTATTGGCTTTCGCGCTGAATTTTCCGCCTAATGGAAATATCCTTTAGATATTAGATAAATGATATTGTTCTGTCATGTGACTTTTTTAAAACATCGGAAAATCGTCAAAATTATCATCCAAAATTCCGGAGAAAATACAATATCTAAAATTAACTCTCTATTATTTATTTTACGACTTCAAATAACTTCAATGTCTAAACCATCAGAAAAAACTTATTTTCAATATAATGATATAGCTACTCGATTTATAGAAAATTCCAAAACTATTTAGTTTTAGCACTGTTGATCTAAATTTGACACGAAGTTGAAATTTGTGACGTAAGACACGTAAAACACGTAAGACACGTAAGAAGTCATAAGTCATAAATCATTAGCCTACATTTATAGCCCTTCTCTCAACCAAAACGATGATTTTTCCATATGATTTCTATGACGTCAGAACAACTGCTTTCAGATTCTGGAGCAATTCGCACATGCAGAGCCCTGCCAAAATAATCTGCGCTCAAAACGGAAGACAAAATGGCGCTTCCAAAAGGTTTACATGTTTTTTGGCACCAAAAACGGGAAATAGTAAGACATAATAGAATCTTTTTATACATTTTCTATAAGATATATATCTAGCCAATACTTATATATATAATTAAACCGAATACAAGCTCGATTAAGAACGTAACTAAAAGTTTAGTTAATGCTGCATCGTTGAATATAAAACATAGAAAAGACACAAAACAAGCTCTTCGAATTTTCGTTTTAAAAGAACTTTGCAGAAATCTTCAATTTCCCTGGATTCATTTCAACCAAGGGACAAAATCAATCTTTGAGATCATCTAGAATTTTATAAAGCATGTATATTCCATTTGAAAATGGAAATTAACATCTTCCCGGTCTCGAAGGTATAAATTGACAAGAGGTAGAAGAATCTTTTGTCTTTTGTCGATGCCATCTTGGATTTATTTCACCATCACGTGGGACAAGTTGCCATCACCATTCTCCTTTTGAGAACCCGATTATATTGGAAATATAACGCATTGTGTGTAGACCGAGAATCCTGAAATCCCCACGTGTTCAAAGAAAAGAATAAAATAACAATCTTGTATGCGATTGATTCCTTTAATACGAGTAACTAATTAACAGCGACCATTTGACAATTACTTTTATTTGTAAATACTTATTTGGAACAGATTGGAGATGAAATTATTATAAAAAATAATACCGAAGAAAATCAATCAATCGCAAGCACATTGTCATGACACCGTCGAAACAACGTCAAAACATCGTTTTCGACGTCGTGTACCCACTGGAAACACTCTTCGTGTTGATATTTCAGGAAATGTAACTGATTTTCAAGTGGGAAAATACCTGTTCAAAGTACTCAGTAACGTCTTTACTATGGACTTTGAACAAGTTTTTCCATACTGGGTTATTCCCAAACATTACGAGAAAACGAATCCTGAACCAGCAAGCACAATACGTCAGATCAACACCGAAGCGTTGTTTTGACGTTACTTCAACTTGTTTATTTCTTCTAGATGTAAAGTGAAGAAGTATCCAAGTGAACTACCTGCTACATCAATTATCATATGTTTTCATAACGAAGCGTGGTCAACTCTTCTACGTACTGTGCATAGTGCTATCAATAGAACACCACCAAAATTTCTAAAAGAAATCATACTAGTTGATGATGCAAGTAATCGAGGTAAGGCAATGATCTAGCATTTGATTGGCTTCTTTGTAATATGGAACAAATCAGTTTCGAGCTCATTGTTGGACAATTTTTACACAGAAAATCATTTAAAAATAAGGCTTTGACTTCTATCACTTCAATTATGTTTACATACCTCGATCCAATACTCCAACACTTTCCTATAAACACACAACGAATTAATGAATAGATCAACGTCGAAACAATGTCAAAACAACATCGGTTCCCAGTAGGACCGACCTCGAAACAGCGTCAAAACCACATCGCAACGTTTTTTCGACATTGTTTCGAGGTCGTGTTCCAGCAGGGTTAGATACCAAGTTTTGCAACGTTGTTTCTGAGGCAAACAAGGAGTCCTGGAAATGAGTTTGTGTAAATTTATCGCATTATTTTTTATTTTAGATGAACTAAAGCAACGTCTTGATGATTACGTTCCAAATTTAAGAGTAGTAAAAATATTACGTCTAAAAGAAAGACAAGGACTTATAAGAGCCAGACTTTCTGGTGCAGAGATTGCAACAGGAGCTGTACTAACATTCTTAGATGCTCATTGTGAGTGTTCAATAGGATGGGTTGAACCATTATTAACTAGAATAAAAGACGATCATAGAAATGTTGTTATGCCAGTTATAGATGAAATAAGTGAAACTAACTTTCATTATAATGCTGTACCTGAACCGTTTCAAAGAGGTGTTTTCAAATGGAGGTTAGAATTTACTTGGAGACCTATACCTGGCTATGAAGAACAAAGAAGGAAAGACGATGCTGATGGAATACGGTAAGGACGGTTTAATGATCTTTCTATTAATTGGCATCCGTCAACCACCCACTCCGACATCGTGTACCAGCGGCAATTGCATGATCCTCGTATTCCGTGGTCATTCGACGTTGGAACAACGTTGAAATGCGTCAAAACGACGTCGTTTTGATTTTATTTTGATGTCATTCCGACGTCGTGTGCCGGCAGAGATTATTCTTTATACTAACCAATATGCAAAAAACAATTCTTGGTATTCGTCACATTATGATATATATGTTTTGATAGACGTATTAATGTCAAACAGCATCTTATAACTAGCCTGGTTTGCAGACCAAGCTTACATCTCACATAATCTGTTTCTCGTGCAACTATGGCAACTATTTGTGGATTATTGAATTTATTGATTTAATTATTCGGATTTTGAAACACCATAATTAAAAATGCTACCAACAGCTACAATGAAAAAGCAATATGTTGCATGCATTTCGCATTTTTTTAACGTCAGTGTACAGCAAAATGTTCCGAAGAAAACAGACTATGCAATATCTAAATCAAAATAATAAATCGAAGAATTGAACATTAGACTGTGCTTGAAAAAGGTTAGTATTTGGCATGTACGGTTGTGTTCAGATCTCTTCTTTTTTTTAGAACACCAGTGATGGCAGGTGGATTATTTTCAATCGATCGTGAATACTTTTATGAATTAGGTAGCTATGATACTGGCATGGATATCTGGGGTGGTGAAAACATTGAGATTTCATTCAGGGTAAGTGTGTGACACATTCTAAACATAAAATGCTTCTTTACAGGTGCACTATGGTTAATTAAACGTTCTTCCAAGATAATAGTCAGAGCTATGTAGCATGACAATGTTATTATCCCTGCCAGCAAACGACGTCTATCAACGATAAAAAGACGCTATTTTGACATCATCAACGTTGAAAATCCGTCGTTCTGAAGTCACGACGACAAAGCTATATCTTTTCAACGTAGATTAGAATTCGCTTGCCAGACCTTTGAATTCATGACGGAATTCCCCTGTGGAGACTAATTTTCAGGCTAATTTTCACTTTTCTAATTATTTTTAGGCGTGTCACAAGTTCAAGTTATATTTAATTTTTTAGATATGGATGTGTGGAGGTTCAATTGAAATGCTGCCATGTTCACGTGTAGGTCACGTGTTTCGACCTCGGTTTCCATATTCTTTTCCAAATCGTCGTGGTACAGATGGGGATGTAGTTAGTCGTAATTTAATGAGAGTTGCTGATGTATGGATGGATGACTATGCAAAACATTTTTATAACATACGGTAAGGAGAGTGTTTTGT
>JAULBZ010006095.1:0-11236 GCA_032360805.1 Neoturris breviconis
CAGAATGCTTGCTTTTGCATGGATGCTTTTGGGAGCAAGACTCGCATATCTTCTTACTGCAAGTACCACAGGAATGAGAAGCTGTTGCTTGACAATTTGTTTCGTCTTGGCATTTCGACAAATTTCTAGAAAAATACGCTTTATTACAATTCAGTGAGCAAAAACTTGTTCAAAGTTAGCACTGAAATCGACTTCTTTAGTTGAAAACGTTGTTTAGCTTCTTTATGGCGGACTTTGAGCAAGTTTTGTTTATTACGAATATAGTACAAGGAAATGTAACTAGATACCACTTAGGTCTAACGTTGTTTTTCTAGTGCCGATAAATCTCGTGCGAAAACAAAAAAGGACATTATGATCGCCGTCAGATGTCATGTGACGTCAATGAAAGGTATTTCACAGAGAATTTTTTGAGTAGAAATTATTCTTTAAATGGCGACGAGAAGTATTTTAAATCCAATCCTAGTAAATATTTATAGAGAATTTGTAAAGTGTATTCGGAGTAGAAGCGTCTAGTTTCAACCTTGGACATTAAATCATGGATATTTTTAAATTTCTACAACTATACACGCCACAAGGATAATAAAAACGCGGAAAACGGCCACGAGAAGTCCGTAGAGGTGTACCTTAGGGAAATTTGCTTTTCCGAGATTAATTTTTGCGAGTTTCAAAAATTTTGGTCAAACTCGCGAAGATTAGTCTCCGTAAAATATTCCATTTAGTGCGATCAGAGAAAATTTGTCCACGCGAAGGTTTTGCAGAATATTTATGATATTCTCATTTCTTGGTACTACGAGCCCTACAAATATCCACGTGTATACCTAGATAGGTCATGTTTTTAACATCTGTGTTCATTGAAATTACCCCCACGGAAGTTGAAGAAGTCAACTTCCTTGATTTACACAACCAGGGGAAGATATTTCGTAAAACAGATAGCAGATACTTATTGCAGATAAAAACTTCACACAAAAAGGAAGAAGACAATAAAAATACTTTAAAAAAATGTATGCTTGGAAAATATGGAATCCGCGAAAATTTGTCCACGCGAAATATCTAAAAACAGGTAGATCGCGAAAATAAGTCCACGCAAAAATAAATTTCTCTAAGGTGCTTCTGGAATTTGATAATATACCGGTGCGTACGTAATATTTTTAATTAAAAATCCGTTTTACTCTATTTCGACCGGGGGTTATTCCCCGTGTTGCATTTATATTTATAACGACATATATTGTGAAAATGTCAGCTTGATTACGTAAGCGGGTCAAAACATATATGTCATAAACTGAGACCACCTATTTCTACATAAGGAAATCCCAATAAATCAATAACTTGAATAAAACTTGTAACATGAAACGTTGTCAAGTTATATAAAATCTCGAAAGAAAAATCTCTGAAAGTTTAGATCACATGATTAACCCGTTTTCTTCGATTTTTCCTCGATTTTTGGGCGATAATTTTGGTATTTTACATTGCTTTTGTTAAAGAACAACACGATAGCTGTCTAAATTTGAAATCAGAATGGAATCATAACTTTTCCAATAAAGCCCGGTTGAAATAGGATTAAAGAGAAAAGAAACGACCTAGCGCAACCTCGATCCCGGCGCTTCTTCTGTTCCTGTTCTCACAAATTTAGACGTCAAGAGAGAAGAAGCCCTGGGATCGAGGTTGGACCTAGCGGGCACAAACTTGTTTTAGCGTCTTTACTGCTGACTTTGAACTAGGAAGATGAAATGATTTGAACAATATAGCTTACGTTTCTTTCGTTTCCTTTAGAATATCTAACACATTTTGCGTGGTATAGTTGACACCCAATGTTGAACTGACGGTTTCAGCAACTCCGATGGTAGCAGACCTATCCGTTCTATCACAATTATTTGGACATTTTATGTACCCACTTCCATCTTCATTAAAAACAGTAATTTTATCTAAACAACCTTTGCAGAACGTGTGATTACATGGAAGGTTTCTTGGATCGAACAATATTTCGTTGCACACAGCACATTCCATTCCCTTCGATAATTTCAATATGATCGATTCCGCCATGTTTTATTTTAGTAACTTTCACTTTAAAAAAAAATATATTTTGTCGAAAGTTGCTCCTCTCTTGTCATGAAGTTTATTTTTTTTACTACTAACTAAAGGGAAAGTTTTTCGAATTATGGAATGACATGGACGGTTTCTCCAAATACAAAAAACACTATATAGTTTTATATAACGTAAATCAAGTTCAGTGAGCGCTTCGTGCATAAACATGGCTGAAATATGCTTTACAGTTACCTTATGTGTGTTTAATTTTATTATCCTAAAAATGTTGTCAGAATTTAAGATAATTTTTGTTGGGATGATCATACATTATATAGAAACCAGTTCGTCTCTACTTAAACTAATCATCTATTTGTAAATGCTTGACAACAGAGAACTATGAAACGAGATAAACTAGCAAACCTGTTCAAAGTCAGCAAAATAACGTTAGAACAAGGTTTTGTGAACGTTGTTTCTAACGTTATTTTGCTGACATTGAACAAGTTTTTGCCGGCTGAGACAACTGCTCACGTTTTTTGAATTATGTGCGAAAGCAGCAAGTCTTTAATTTCGTCGTGGTTTATCTTTATTTGTGTGTCTGTTAGCCTGAGTTCCAGTCCCAAACCACTACTCGTAGTAGTTTGGAACTGGAGCTCAGGCTATCACCACATCACTCTCCCATGCCTAATTGTACCGGGATGAGGGGGTAAATCCCATATTTAGATTATATTTTTGTGCAGAATTATGCACGGAAGAGTATAGAAGATATTGAGCGTGAAAATTAACCTCGATTCCAATGTCCTCCATGGAGACAGGGCATTTGTTGAGGTCATATAAATCGGCAAGCTCGTCCCCAGCACCTTTTGACTTTTTTTTATTTTTCTCGGTCCGAGAAAAATAAAAAAAGTCAAAAGGTGCTGGGGACGAGCTTGATAAATCGGAAGATTATTAAACTCTACTTTTTTTTACAATGAAATATGAGAATTGATAATTTTTGTGGAGAATATTGCCAATCTTTTGAGGTGATTTCGGAAATATTACTAATAAGTTTGAGAAAATTCGAGCGACAAAGTCCATGCATATTTTTGGGGATCGAGTTAGATTCGAGTTAGGATCGAGTTTTCCAACAGAACCAATAACAGCCTGTGATCTCATTCTTACAAACGAATGACCAAGCGTAAATTTAAAGAAATGAACATTAATAAGTCATGCGGCCTAGATGAAATTCACCCTATAATGCTAAAGGAATTAGTCAACAAGTTGCACTCTTGCTCAACGCATCGATTCAAGAAGGAGTTATACCTGGAGATTGGAAGCGGGCATTTGTCTCACCAATTTACCAAAAGGGCACAAGAAGTCAAGCTGAAAATTACCGATCAATTAGTCTCGCCTCAATTGTATGTAAGCTAAATGGAAACGTTCATTAAACAAGCAATTATGGACCATTTAATCTTTCTGAAATTGCTTTCACCGAAACAATTTGGTTTCATTAGCGGACGTTAACCTCCATAAATGTAATGAGAAATTTGTTGATGGAGAAGTGGTCGACTCATTATACTTGGATTTTGCAAAAGCTTTCGATAGCGTACTTCATCGGATTTTGTTAGGAAAGTTGGGAGTCATATGGAATAAAAGGACACATCCTTGAAGAGCGTGCTCATGTTGTAAAAGTAAATAGTGCAGTGTTTTTAAGACCCATTGTTATCTATATCAATGATCTCCTTGATTCTATTTCATAGAAGATATCAATCTACTTGAAAGTTGGTCCAAAACATGGCTTTTTAATTTTAACCTGTATTAGTGCCACGTGTTGTCGCTCGGAAAGTTTGAAAATATCAGGCATACATAACGCTACTTCATCCTCTATTGAAAATGGGTTAGTTTTCGAAGAGAAATATCTTGAAGTTACGATCGGCTCTTAACTTAACTTTGAAGATCATATTTCACTAAAAATTAAGAAAGCTAATTCAATAGTTGGGTTGATAAGGCGGAGCTTTTCTTTTTCGAGTTGCAATTTTTTAAGAAGCTTTACACTTTCTTTGTACGACTGCATCTCGAGTACGCACAAGCGATATGGTCACCACATCTTCAAAAACACATAAACATGATCGATTATGTCCAGAGGCGCAAAGCTTGTTGATGGTTAAAGTAATCTTGAATATTCGGAGCGATTGAGAAGGATCGACCTGTCAACTCTTGCCTTTGATTCAGATGTTAAAACATTTTCATGGCTTTCAACTGTATCAACGAACACCGAAGGGCGGAAAACGTGGAAACCAAAACACCTCATATTACTGTCTTCCGAAAGACGTCGTCAACGCACAAACCGCAAACGATTTCAAGAATTTGCTGGACACTCAGGGTATACGAGCTTACGAAATATGATCGTCTACATGTTAATTTGTATTCCTCAATTATTATATATACTTTTTTAAAGTCAAGAAGCCCTGGGTACGGGGTTGGACTTTTTGACTTTTTTAAAAAAGTCAAGAAGCCCTGGGTACGAGGTTAGAGTTTTGCGGACGCGAAAACCCTGTTCTGTGCATATCTAAATTTAATTTTTTTCTAAAATCTTTCTGTCGACAAATTTTGACTGCTTTTATATCAGCAATAAAAGAATTATGGTCAAATACCAACGTGTCGCGCCGAAGAAATTTCTTTAGCACTTTCCGTTCTTCTAAAAAGTCAAAAAGCCCTGGGTACGAGGTTGGTCAAAAACTTAATAACTCCTGCAAACCTAGTTATGCTTCTGTTTCAAATTCGCAATTGTTGAAGGGGTTGTAAAGTTATGAAACAAAATCGATCGGCAAAAAAGTGTACATGGTGTTAAAAATTTTTAAACATTGAAAGGCCATCCTAAGGAGAGAATTAAGTCAACGTTCTTGCGGCTGATTGGTTCGATCATACGTTCTTGCCATTGATTGGTTGTACCTTAAAACACTACAACATAAGATTATTTTGAGACCTAACTGAGCGTGAGAGGTACTGCTTACATAGCTAAAATATGACAAGAGTACACAGTGGACAAATACCTGTTTAAAGTCCGCAGTAAAGAATTTATAACAAGGTTTAGTCAACGTTAGTCTAGCGGCTTAACTGCGGACTTTAAACAAGACTTTGCCCACTAGGTATACATTATTTTTATGATTACAGTGGACCGAATAAAACCAAAATATCACTGTGGAGGAGTTCAAAAACCTCTCCTTCATAGTGATTATACACTCTTGCATTAACCTGTTAATTTCTACAAAAGTTAAATAAATAATGAAAAAACCCTAAAAAGTTCGTCTGAAGTAAAACGATTATCAGTTCTTCCATTACTTCCATGCCACGTACGTTTGATTTTCTGTAATGAATATTACCAAGCAAATCTATACCTCTGCAAGCCTGAATATAACTGCCGGACATCACCTGTAGAAGAGTGTTTTTTGAGTATAGTGTTCAGCTTATAAGCTGAACACTATACTTAAAAAAACACTCCTCCATAGGTGATATCCGGCAGTTATAAATCAGGCTTGCTCTAAGGTTCAAGGTCCTCTTTATTGCTCTCTGCTGAAAACGACACGGCATAAGTTCGTCAATAATCTCTCTAGCGGGCGTAATATTTTAGATTTCTATCCATGCTAGCAGAAGCTAAGAATGATGCATTCTTTCCAAATTTCACAGAAGTAACGATGCCAGTATGATCTAAATAAAAGACAAACGCGAAAATATACCATTGGTTAAAATAAGTGCTGGTCATCACTGTTATCAATGTGGAGGAGAGATTTCTCAGAACAATTTTAACCAAAACATTCTGAAAAGTCTCTCTTCCACAATGATGACCGGCAGTTATTTTAAACTCATACTGTGCAACATCCCTCTAACCCCACCTCCCTTCTATACAGGTCAACCCCCACCTAAAACTCAAAAATTGCGAACCCAACCCCCCCTCCCCCCTTTATGGTGAAGATACAAAAAATCTCTTGAAACAACCCCCTCCCCCCAAGATATTTTTTGAAAGTGAAATATGATGTTGATGATTAAAATGAATAATTTTAAGATATAGATGTTATTGTTTCAAAATGATATTAGAAAAAATGTTTTTCAATTAGATTTTTCTCTTGGGTATTAACCGAAACTCTTAATATAACAACAATATGCTGCAACCTCCCCCCCTTCCCCTAAAACTTCAACGAATGGTAACCTCTCCTAATGAAGATTTTTGAAAATCTTACCCCCCTCCCCCCTAAATCCTGAGGTGCATAGTATGAAACACCGGTAAAGAGAGCTTAATAAAGAAGAGCATATAATCACCGTGGTGGAGGGATTTTTGAGCAAAAAAGACATACTTAAAAATTGGCTTAAAAGCCCACAAAACAGGCAGATACTATTCGCACTAACATTCCATACTAATGGGCCATCTCTAAAATTCGTTTGCAGGGAAGAGCTGAATCAACGATCTCGCAATTGATTGGTTTCTTCGTATCGAAAAAAACAATCAATTGCAAGCTCGTTGACTTAACACTCTTCACCGTAAATTAAATTTTCTCGAATTTATTGATTCTGACTCTTTACGAATATTGGAGACGGTTCCTAAGAAGATATCGCAATCCTACCTGTCATAGTACGAAGCAGTTCCCATTGTTTAACAACGTACAATCTAGAATGAGACAGGAATACTCAGTTAAGGTTGATTTCCACGAGGCAAAAAAATTCGCGGAGAAAACCAAAAGAAGGCATTCCATTGGCAGAAATCGACGTCGCACATGGTGTGACGTCAATTTCTACCAATGGAATGTCTTCTTTTGGCTTTCGTCATAGATTTTTCGAAAGATAAGAAATACTTGCTTGTCAAAATTCGGACTATTAAGAAGTGGAAATATAGAAATAAAGTGTTACGAAGGTTACACAGGAACCTTTTTTGCACTTACTGTATGTTTGTGCCAGCAACAGCCAAGTAGTTACCACTCTTATCAAAACACAGAGACTTGATCTATAAGGATAATGAAGAAGAAAAATAGAATGAAAGTAATACCGTAAAAAAACAGATTTAGACACTATAAGCTCAGGTGTCACGTGGACCTATTGTTTCCCTATTGTTCTAGGGGTCACGTTTTAAGAAACAACATCGAGGTTTAGCAAGAAAACATTTACTAATTGTCAATATTCTCGAAAATAAAAGTGGTGAGTAGAAAGTCGAACTTCGAATGTTTTAAACAAGCAGGATTCCTATTCTAAATCAAATCCAAAAATCTTCATAATCACTGTGTAGGAGTGATTTTTGAGCATAGCTTCAAGCAACAAAGCTTGAAACTATGCTCAAAAATCCCTCCTCCCCAGTGATCATTCTCTTATAATAATACAAGTTTTACATGAAAAGAGACCCAAACTCTTCCAGTTTTATTGCAGGTTTGGACTGCAAATAGAAAATGCATAAGTTTCACAAAGTTCGTTCATATCGCGCATGCATATTTGTACAATATGTTTGCGAAGAAAATATTTTATTCCGTTCTCGAGCGCTACATCTCACAGAGCTTTAATGTCAGTATTCCTTTTATATATACTTTTATTGTCAGTAAGGTGTGTATCCTCTGCGGGGAAGAGTGTGATGTGATGACAACAACCTCTTAATTCATTGCTTTCTTTCTCCCAGCGAGCAAAACTTGTTCAAAGTCCGCAGAAAATACGCTAGAACGACTTTACTGTGGACTATGAATTGTCCACTGGGTAGCAAATTAATTGAATTGGCACTCCCCATTGCAGATATTATTTACATATACGATGTCAACAATTTGAAAATAGTTTTAAAACTAAAAAACGCTGCTTAAAATAAAAACATGAAGCTATATACATGAAGCTATATTTTTAAAATTTCTCCTCAACTTTGAACACGTGTTCTTATTTTGAGAACGAAATAAACTCACCTCGTCACTTTCATCCAGAGTTATAGTTTTAAAGTTTTTCAATTTTCTTAAATCCCAAAGTTTCACGACAGAATCATCGGCACTGGTTGCTAAGTAATAACTAAACAGAAAACCAGTAAAATAACAACAAACAATCGCTGTGAAGGAGAGATTTCTTGGCATTGCTACAGGCTACAATGCCTGAAGCAACGTTCAAAAATCCTCCTCCACAGCGATCAAATTCAACAAAAAAAAATCTACACAGAAGTGTATGAGCGTGTTATGTCAACCAACTTGCAATCCATTGGAAGATCGTTGACTCTCAAACACCTAATCAGAGAATTTGTTAGAGATAAAAGAAAGGTTGAAAATAAATGTAGGCATCACATGTAGAGGAGTTTTTAGTATGGTTCAAAGTCACAAAACTGAAAATTATACTAAAATACTCTCCAGTGATGTCCGACAGTAGTTTTCAGGTTCGTGTGGGTGGAGATTAAGGCGTGTTGGTGTTCATGGGAGTATGTTTCGTTCGCGTTATCGAAATGTTTGATATAGCGAAGAACGTTGCACATACTAGTTACATTGCTGAATAACAGACAACTACTACCTACCCATTCTCTGAAAATGCAATTGAAGTGATCGGTCCTGAATGACCAGGGAAATTAGCAACATTAGCTCGTTCTTTTAAATCCCAAATCTTTATTACACTGTCGGTTGTACCGGTACCGAAAATCAAACCATCAGGATGAAATTGTGCACAAGTCAAACCTATAGTGATAATTATAGTGGTTAGACTAAAGAAAGAACATCGGCAAAACGTGGTTGCAATGCTGCAAGATGGTTCAATAGTTGTAACAACTGAATTGCGGAAGTAAATTTATCATAGTCTGACCAGGAATATTTATTACAGGGACCGGGCAAATGTGAAGGGTTTATCAAGAGATCGTATATTCGATTTAACTAATTTAACTGTATTATCTAGATTTTTTGCGATTGTATTGGCTATTGACTGTTTGCTAGTGTTTGAAATAAGAGCAAATAATCACTGTGTAGGAGAGATCTTTGAGCATTGCTTCAGGCTAGAAACAAAACCTTAAACAAAACCTCCCTCCCACAGTGTTTATTTGCTCGTATTTTAAACGCTGGTTGGCTCGATCGATCGACAGTTATGGATACATTGAACAACACATCAATTACTCACCATGACTTGAGTTAGGGTCAGATATGTTTTTGCATAGAATCTTTCCAGTTTGAACATCAGAGAATGCCCAATACTAACAAATATAAACGTGATTATCATTTACTCGGAAAATATTTAAGTGCAAAGTCAATTTGAACATCACCTGTGGAGGAGTGTGTTTTCAGCTCCAAATATAATCAAAATATACACTCCCCGCTGATTATCTTCAGCAGAGTTGTTTGTTTTATCTCCAAATAAGTAAGGACACTGAGCCAATGACCTTGCATTTCAGTTCCCTTTTACCGAAGAAACCAACCAACCGTAAGATCTTTGACAAATTACTGTTCTGTTGTTAATTTGGATTTTCGCTCAAAACACTTTTTTGCAGAAATGAACTGAATGACCGTTTTAACGCCCTGAGCAGTTTAAATTATAACCAACTTGGGCGTTTAAATTGGGGAAGGCGTTTTATCGAGTGATATGCTAATAAAAATTTCAATACTTAAATTTCCATACTTTATTATGTAATATACTATTATAAAGATTAAAACTAGGGAGAATACACCATGATGTTCACTTTCTGCCTATTCACTTTTATTTATTCCATGACTGCTTAAACAAAAGGGGCGTTAATTTGAGATTTAAGAATAAAGTTAAATTAGGAGTTAAAAGGGTGACTTACAATTATGTCAAAAACCTTATAATCATTGCTCCCAGTACAGTGAGACTAATCAGATGCAAAATACGACATAGATATATTACCTGATCACGTGATGATGTAAGGACGTAATCACCTGAAAAAAGGAAAGAACATTAATATCACAAAATCTGCAAGTACACAGACTTAGAAATTCTGATTTTCTTAGTCTTTTGTAGCATACTAAATCATAGGTCAGGAAAGAACACATGTGCAAAACCAGACATCAAATGACAATACATATATGTAAGGGACCATCTCTAAAATTTGTTCCCAGGGGAAGAGTGCCGAATCAATGATCTTGCTTGCAATTGATTGGTTTCGAAGAAACCAATCAATTGTAAGCTCATTGACTTAACACTCCTAATTGTAGATAATTTTGTCTCAAATTTATCAATTTTGACTATTTTAAAGCTGCTAAAATACCTGCCATTTGAAAGGAATTTTGGAGATGGCTCCTTACAATTAATTGCTAGTTTGTATTTAACCCACCACTACTGCTTATTAGAACACTCGTGGAAACAAAGTTTCATATGCTTCACAGTGTTTGAGATAAGAGCATATAATCATTGTGAAGGAGTGATTTTTGAGCTTTTTTATGTACAAGCTAGAAAGCCTGAAGAAATGCTCAAAAACCCTCCTCAATAGTGATTATTTGCTCTTATTTCAATCCCATGCTCCATATAAGGAATACATACCTGTTGCATGTAAACTAAGTCCTGTGACAGCAGCATCATGAGCCTAAGAAATATTGTGAAATATTGCAATGAATAATGATATCACTGTATTTTATGGGAAAATCGAGTTAATGTTTTATGTGTGTAGCTTCTCTATTACACGTAGCCTTAACCCTACTCATGCTAGGCTTTTTTGGGCTGTTCAAAACTGGGGGGAATACCTTGCTTTTACACCATAATACTTGGTATGGTGTTAGTACCAACTGTAATGAACATTTTAATTCAATTCTATTTTTTGATGACGTCATCATTCTATAATTTTATCTGGAAAAAAAAGCCCTATTTTTTTATCTTGTTTTTAAACAAAAAAAACTAATACGAATGGCCTTCAAAAACGGTGTGGTCAAGGGAGATTGGCATGGATTTTCGAACTTTACTAGGTAAATGACTGAGGTAACTTTCTTTGTGTGTCCTTTTAGAGTAGCAACAAATATAACAGATGTGTGTAAATTTCTAAAAGTCCTTGGTAAAAACACTATAATATTAGAAATCTGTGCAAAACAATATGAAATTTAAAACAAAATCTGTACTTGAAATAAGATAAAATAATCACTGGGGAGGAGTAATTTTTGAAAATAGTTTTAGGCTACAAACCCTAAAGCTATGCTCAAAAATTCCTCCTCCACAGTGATATTTGTTCTGATCTCAACCATTGAAAATAGATGAGTTATACCATACCTTTATAATATAAGCGCACGAGCTGTTAGGTATACTCCAT
>JAULBZ010006096.1:0-12703 GCA_032360805.1 Neoturris breviconis
CGAGAGTAATTTTTTCTCGCGTAAAAATTTCTCGCGTTATTTTTTCTCTAAAAATAAGTTAAGTGGAAATCAGCCTTTAGTTCCGAAATTATTCCGATTCTGCTCTGGTCTTGTTATCTCCCAAAGGAAAAACTTATGTGTGAAACAGAACGCCTGGCGATTGTTGTTTTGTTTTTGCTAAATGACTGACGTCTGACTGAGTTCACGAGCTGTCAAAACTACGTTGGATTTATCAAACAAAAAAGTAATCAGAAAAATAAACATTATTTGTTATTATAAGAACCGTAAATAATATTGAAATACGATAGCCATGCCTAAAAAGAAAAAGTTCCGTAAAAATAACCAAAAGAATCAAGAAATTTTGATCGAGCAAGAGAAAATGGGAGATAAACAAACCGTCAACGTGACAGATAAGGAGAAGAACAAGGAAGAAAATATAAAACCAGAACAAGTTAATGGTACTCCTACTGGTAAAGAAAGTAGTCCCTTGAAAGAACAGAAGTCTAGGTCTATACCTAGAAAGCATTTCTCATTCTCAAAGAAAAAAAAGTATGCCAGTCAATCAGATGCAGAAAATGTTGAGACTCCTTCAATAATTGAAAAGAAACCTAAACCATCTTCAGAGAAAGTTAAGAGATCAAGTTCACTAAGTTTGAATGACTCTTCCAAGAGTAAAATTCCATTACCAAAATACCGTACACTTCAACACAACAAAGGAAGGCATTTATCAGCCTCTTGTAGTAATTTTGAATCGAGGAGCATGGTGTTAAATCCTGGCATGGATAATTGGAGAATGTCAGGATTATTAGATACTGTTGAAAAATCAAATTCTATGTATGCTTTAAATTTATCGGCATCATCTTCGAATATAAATGAAAGTAATTCACCAAAAATTGCACTAGATTCAACACCAGTTTCTGACGTGGGGATAGATATACAGGTAAAAAATTATTAAAAAATTAGCGGTCACTGACGTTATAGCAAGCTTAAAAAATACATTATTTATGTTATATTTTCACTATAATTTTTTTCCAATACAATTTGTTTGTTTATCAATGGGCCACTAAATAGTTTCAGGATATTAATGTAATCTATTAGCTATAATATTATTATATATCACAAAGTTTATTTTTATAAACTGTCTGTTTGCTGTTTTTATCAATAATACTAACATAACAATCTACTCAGAATAAAACAAATGTAGTCAGAAGTGCTAGTGCAAGAAGTTAGTGCCAGGCCTTATTAAAATATTCGCTGTGTCTAAAGAACCGGGAATAAATCTCTTTATTTACTGATTAAAACTCTGACAATTGTCTCGATGACTGCTTGACCTAATCCTTGCCCGTCAGTAAATAAGAGACTTTCCCGGTTCTTTAGACACTACGTAAAATATTTCAAGAATAAAAAAAAACATACGACTACAATTTGACTGCTTTTTTTACCCAGTAAATGGGGTAATAAAAAGTCAGGTCGGGATAAAAAAAATCATACAGAATATAAAAAGTTTAAACCTTGCCAGTAGTGGTAGGACAGCTCCTCCAAAAATGTATATAATCAACAAGGGGCAGCTCCTCCAAAAAAAATTATATAATTATTAAAAGAAAAAAGATTAAATAATTTATGATAACACGAGTCATTTAGCAAGAGCAAAATAAGATGGGAATGTGTGAAGGGATCGTATAAAATAGATCATAATATCTACCTAAAATTACCTTAGAAAAATATATTACAATACATATTCATAATAAGAAACAGATGTCATATACTTTATAATCTTAGTATGTAACAAACAGAACATGCTTGAAACTAACTGTCTTTCGTGTTTCATGTTTTTATGTATATATGTATAACAGTACAGTAGATCTATTTTTACAAACAATCTTCGATTGCTGTCAAATTGAGCCTCAAAATTACTCATAACCAATAAATCTTTAACATAGATGATTGTTTGTATTTTTACCCCAAGTACCCCCCTGGCTTCTTTTTTTTTTTACCTCATTTGACTATAAGTAGGGGTCGTAGTAAGAAGAGTGAGTGGAGTTTTCGGAGAAATATTTTTAAAATAAGCTGAGTAGGAGTATATGGTGTTTAAAAGGGTTTTCTTACATATAGTTAGTTGTGCATATAAATATAATCTAAACATGGAATAAATTAATTTTTCTTATGGAAAAGGTCCATTTGAAAATCAAAAGTTTGCATAAATAATCCCAAAACAGAAATTTATCCCCTGCCCTCTACATTTAGGCATGACTACAAAAAGTTAAATGTTCAAGTATCACTTCTCCATAGTGTCAGAAAATATTAGTATATACATATGTCCATATAGTTGATGCAAAATATAAATGTTTTTCTGTTATTTTGAGCACTAACAATGATACATGTATTTGTTTAGACACATTCATCTGAAACACCTAAAATCGAATTATTCAAGTATGAAAAGACGCATGATGATGATGAATCTCTAACAGATATTCAATTACCGACAGAGCCTATAGACAAGGCCATAATTGAAGAATGTAATGCCCCTGAAGAGAAATTACATCAAAGTGATAACGAGTCTTTAACAGATATTCAATTACCTGCAGAGCTTGCAGATAATTTTACTACAGAGGAACATGATGGTCCTGATGAAAATCTAATGGACCAGCAAAGTGCAGAAATTATTCAGAATAAAGAGATAACGATACAAACCTCAACTATTAGCAATGAAGAATTTCATAATTCTGAAATACTAGAGGACATTGAAGAAATTGAGGAGAAGGAGGAAACTGTTGAACTTTATAAACTTGGTGATGACAATTATGTTACTGTGCGTCATCTTGAAGATGTCGTACTAGAAAATCATATAGACATGCCAAAAGAAGTGCATGCCAATGATTGGTTAATTTTAAATTTGACGGATTATAGATATGGAATCGAAACATATTGAACTGGAATGATTACATACATAATGTCTAAATACAAAAATGTTCAAAACTGTAAATAAATGTTTGTGAAATGTTCAAAACTGAGCCCATACTTGCTTGTAAATGAAAAAAAAGGAGGTAAATCTCTTGTATTTTGAAACCTGAAATGTTGCCAGTAGCTTTGCTGAAGGGTGAAAAAGAATATTTATCTTTGGTGATATGTACTATATAAATCAGTGTTCAAAATAAGAGAGAATAGTCACAAAAATGCATCCTCCACAGTGCTTTAGCCCTTATTTTGAACACTGTTAATAGTAAAAATGTGTTCAAACATGTGTTCAAAATGAAACACCCATGTTTATAAACATTCAAGCTATGGTAACGACTATGAACTAATGGCTTTTTACTGATAACCATCTCGTAGCATAAACTCAAATTTATAAAACATTTCTTGCAATATGTCTTGTATAATTTGATGCTTATCTTTAAATTGACCTCTGTACTCGTTTATTGTTGCTTAAATATTACTTTATATTACTTTACGAATCAATATTTATTATACGCATACAGTATTTACATACGTTTTCAGGGTAAAGAGAAAGGGAACTTTTAATGTACAACTTTGGGCGTCGTTTTTAAATGGAAGTTAATTTTAGGAATACTCTAAAATTGGATTTCAACAAAGTAATTTACTGTACAATGGTCGAAATAAGAGTATGTACAGATAATCGCTACAGAGAATGAGCATAGCGGTATTTCTATACTCTCATTTCACACTGATGTTTATAGATGACAGTTTAACATTATCTAACCTAACGGGTTTGCATCTTGTTCTGCCATATGGAAGCATGACTCGATTCAGATTAAGTTAGGAGCCATCACCAAAATTCGTTTCAAAAAACAGATATTTTAGCAGTTTTAAAGTAGTTAAAATCAATAAATTTGAGAAAAATTTATCTACAATGAGGAGTGTCAGTTCAATAAGCTTAAGTCTTAACCCTATTTAGGATGGGCTTTTTAGGGCTCTAAATTATTGCGGGGGGGGGCACAAAGTCCCTCCCCCACATTGGGAACAATGGGAACATGCTATAATGTTGAAACTTTCCAGAAAGTTAGTCCAACACATAAACAACAGGTTGGCATAATTATTTTTTGATGACGTCATTACTTATGATGACGTCATGAGGGCCAGACAGGTGGTGCAAAAAAATAATTTAGTGCAAAAACTTGTGGTCACCAAATTTTGTCAGAATGTTTTTCAAGCAAAAATAATAATAAGAAGAAAAAAATTAAGAAAAAATTTGTACCACCTGCCAAAAATATGGTTGCTAGGGGAAAATTATCCCTAGTTACCAAAAAATTATGAATAAAAGTATGGTAGGGGGTACCCCTCATAATAAAATCGATTGTTTTCTTCGCTACAAAGAAACTAATCAATTGCTAAACTGTTGATTCAGTACTCTTCGACTGGGACAGAATTTTGGAGACAGTCCCTTATAGTGTTTTAGTTGTTTGATTATAATATTCATCGCACACACACACTATTCATTCCCTGTTCTTACCATCTGTTCTTGTGGTTTGTGATTTCTTAAAATAGAAATATGATTCCCATCAGTGCTTCTGGAATCAATAAAAATCTGAAAACAATATGTTTAATAATAAACCACCATATGGCATGTAATTGTTCCAGACCTCTGAATTCACGTTGGCATTCTCCAAACAAGCTGCAAATTAGTCTCCAAAGATGTCTCTCCACAGGGGAATGCCATTGTGAATTGAGAGACTTGTTGTTCGAAATAATTAAAAAAGGTTTTTTAGTACAAGGTCTTATGAAACAAGACTCAAAAGACATGATAGGTGATGTTTGATAGTTATACAATCAGGTTTGGTGTTGTCAACGAATTCGTAATTGATATAGAAGAAACTCATCAATTACAACATCTCTGATAACTAAGGGACCATCTCCAAAATTCGTTCCCAGGGTGAGGGTGCTGAATCGATGATCTTGCAATTGATTGCAAGCTCATTGACTTAACACTCTTCATCATAGATTAATTTTTCTCAAAATTATTAAATTTTAATTTTTTAAAGCTGCTAAGATATCTGCTTTTGGTAGCAAATTTTTGAGATGACTCCTAAGTGTCTTCTCCACGGATACTATCACATGTATTTTCTTTAAGTCTAACAGATAAAAAGAAAAAAATAGTATCATGAATCTATGCTTAAAAATCCCTTCATCCACAATGATTGTGTACCAATTATAAAGTAGTCTGGAAAAGTTTATACTGCAAACAACTACTGAGTAAAATATATATTCCAGGGCAATATATACCAACTGCTGGACATCATCTGTAGGGGAGAGTTTTCTGAAAAAGCTGAAAACCATTTAAAAACGCTTCTCCACAGGTGATATCCGAGAGTTATATGAAAGATTATGATCAAAATAGATAAAAAATTAAATGTATTGAATTCTGTTTTTGTTACTATTCCTTCAGTGGTCGAAATAAGAGCAAAAAATCAATGGGGAGGAGTGTTTATTTACTCTTACTGTTCTCATTTTCTTTAAAATAATTAATATACTACAAGAACTAAATTTAAAAAATATTCTACAGCGTTTTAAAATAATCACGGTGGAGGTGCTTTATACACTGAAGCTATGCTAAAAATCTCTCCTTCATGGTGATTATGTGCTCTCATTTTAAGCGCTGTGCTATCGGATTGTTTCACTCTCAAAAATAAAACTTACAGTATTGAGTCAACGATCTTTCAATAGATTGGTTTCTCTTTGTGCCGGATAAGGCGCCTCTCAGTGGGCAAAAACTTGTTCAAAGTCCGCAGTAAAGACTCTAGAACAACGTCCGTCTTTACTGCGGGCTTTGGGCAAGTTTTTTCCACCTGGGCTATTGGAGAAAATATGGTACGCTGAGTTTGGTCAAATTAAATTTCTTTAGATCTTCAAAATAACTGGCAGACATCACTTGTTAAGGAGTATTTTTAAGCACAGTTTTCAGCTGTAACGCTCCTCCACAAGGTGGTGTCTGGCAGTTATCTTGAGGCTCGAAGCAAAGTTGTTTTGGGGGACAAAACTTTGAGATGGTGCCTAACAAAAAGTGTCCAATCATTCTATATGCACATCAGAATGTTTTGTTGTTTTTTCTGATCCCTAAAAGTAGCTATACATTCTAAGATTAAGAATTGAAAACGGTACATCAAGGGGTTGAAATAACTTGTAGCGGTGGAAATAAGAGTAAATAATCGCCTTGGATGAGGAATTTTGAACAATGCTTATGCTCAAAGCTAACTCCACTACAGTGATTATTTCGAGCACTAACTATGTATTAACATTATAAATGGAAAGGGGTACTGATCCAATTGGAGGAGCAATTTTTGAAAGTCACTCCTCCACAGTAATTGTTTGCTCTTTTTTTGAACACTACAACGATCTTGTAATTGACATGAGGGAATTAGTCGAAATGCAAGTTCATTCATTGACTAAGCCTAAATATAATTGTCGGACATCACTTATGTGAGGAGTGTTTTTTGAGACCAGTTTTCAACTTTGCTAACACTCTTCTCTACCATGTTTAATGCCCAGAATATAACTGCCAGACATTTCATTTAGAGCATAATTATCAGCTTTTAAGGTAAACATTATGCTCAAAAACAGGTGATGTTCTGCTTTTATGTTCAGGCTTGATGCTTGTTATTTTTTGGAGCATGTACTAGAGTAAACTGACAGTAAAACAATTCTTTATCGACTCACTCTTCTCCGTAGGGATTTTGTTACGTTTATTCAGGTTACGTTATTCCTCGCATTGCAATGAAATTCATTTATTTTATATATTTTTATTTACGCATTTTACAACAGCTCGAAATAAGAACAAATAATTTAGCCTGAAGCAATTCTCAAAAATAACTCCTCCACAGTAATTATTTGCTCTTATTTCCAGCACTACTACGGAGAATAATATTGTAACAACTATAGTTATTATAACGTATGTTTACATTCCGCTATAAATTTATCTCTCTAATACCCGGTGGATAAGAACTTGTCCAAAGTTCGCAGTAAAGACGCTAGAACAACGTTGAACGACGTTCTAGCGCCGTTACTGCGGACTTTGAACAAGTATTTTTGTCCGCTGGGTATGTCTCAAATTATTAACTAAATTCGTTGTGCGTATAATTCCATCTATATCGTTCCCAGGGTTCCTCTTTTGTGTGAAACTGGTATGATAAAAACAGATAAGTAATCGTTAGGTTGTAATAGTTCATTGTCTGATATCAGGTGCTCGCTATTTCTTCCCAATGGACAAACAGCATCGGGTCGACGTCGAAACAATGTCAAAACGATATTGTGACGTCGACATTGCGACGTGGTTTCTATGCTTATCCGATGTCGTGTGTCGGCAGGGTTTCTATGTCGTTTCGGCAGTCCTTGACCATATTACGTAGTCACGTGACTACTAGTACTAATTCCTACTTGAAAGGAAATGTTAAAGCCTTTTCAGATTTCATGGACTGGTAACCTCGTTCCCAGCATTTTTTTGCCTTTTTGAAAGTGAACTGGAGATGAACTACAAGAATGAAAATATTTTCTGATTCCTGTGTCACTTATAGAGAAAGTTTGTGTGAAGATAGCCTCTCTAATAATGACGTCATGACTTCGTGATGACGCCATCAAGATATTGGATGTATGTAGTCTTCATAGTCGTAGGTGTCACTTGCGCTACGTAATGATGACGTACATCTTTCGTATAAATCTTTTGCTCTATTATAACCTGACGTAGGGTCTTTATCAAATATAGTATCATTATTGTTTTCTAATTCTGACGGTATAAAAACTTGGTCTAGATCAGCTGGTACTGCTCCATTGCTGTTCTCTGGTGAAGAAAAAGGCGATCCAGAATCTGTAAGCTCTAAAATAGAATAATAAAATTTATTAACCCTTCGTTAGTATGGTGGGGTACCCCCGGAAATTTGTTAATTCATGAGAAGGTATTAGAAAATTCAGGGGGCAAAAAGACACAAAAGTATGATGCAGATTTTTAAAATATGTAAGAAAATAACCTCCTGAATAATTTTTGTTATGTTACTTTCACAGCAAAATTTAAAAATTCAGGGGGTCTACACCATACTAATGAAGGGTTAAGAAATCCAAATTAATGTGTGCCAAAAAGATAAGAAAGACACATTATGTTGGTATTATTTTGGTCGAATGAACTTTTTTTAACTCTACAACTTGTATAAGTAAGTACATCATATAAGTAAGTAAGTAAGTAGTAAGTAAACTTTTATTTGGTGTTTGGATAGTTACATACCCGTAGTTACAAGTAGTTACAAAAGTAAAAATAAAACCATTTAAATACAATATAAATTCTGAAGCTAATCTGAGAATGAACCTTTTAGTCCAACCCAAGATGCAACATTTCGTTTAAAAATCTAAATGCGTTCACTCATCTTTACTGTCTGGAAGTGAATTCCACAGTTGACTACCTCGAAATAATATTAAATTTGTACCAAACCGAATGGATTTGGTTGGAGGAAGACTCAATAAGCATAAAATTGAGTACGGAGTGATTTATAAACGAAGCAAGTTTTTCATAATATCTGGATTAGATCCAAACAGACTTTTATATATCTCTGCTAAAAGCATATTTATCGTAAGTTCATCCAAGGAATTATCGTAAGTTCAAGTAACAACTCTTAAGGCCCTCTTATGAACTCTATTCATTTTAACATCAACAGCTTTGTTGCAGTACATCCAAATAAGTGGGCAATAATTAAGATTTGACAAAATAAAAGCATTAAATAATCGACGAGCATGGTTTTCATCCAGCAACTTTCTAGTGCGATAGAGACCCTTTTTGTTGGCTAGCCTACAAATATTATTTATGTGTAAATCAAATTTAAGTTGATTATATTAATCGTAATACCTAATAATTTTACAGATTTACTATTATATGAGTGTTACTACATTTTTAGTTTATTTTCATTCATGCCTACGAACAGTAACTTGAACTTTCCCGGATTTGTCAGTAGTTGATCTCTGGATCGGAAACCACTATATCAATAGTTGTTCCGCAACTATAAATAGTGTTATCATCGGCAAAATTACAAACTTCCGTTCTTTGCATGAAAGAGAAGAAATCGTTTATCAGACATGCCACTCTTCCTGCCTGGGCCTGAATTCCTGCTCATGAGTGTTATTTTTCCTGCCTGGAACTACACTGAAGTACCAAAATATCATTATTTAGCTGTGTTTTCAGGTCTATCATAGAATGGTGAGCGGCATGTCTGGTTTATAAAGTTGTTAAAAAATAGTGGTCCTAGTATCGAACCTTGAGGCACTCCAAGAAGTATCTCTATCCATTTACTAAATACTGATCCTATCTTTATTCTTTGAAATCTTCCACCAAGATAGTTCATCATGAGTTTCAAACCACTATGATTGAAACCATATGCAGCTAGCTTAGCAATAGTAAGTTCATGCAAAAGGCAATCAAAAGCTTTTGATATGTCCATGATTATTGCACCAACCATACCTGAATTGTCTAGAAAAAATTGCCATTTCTGAAGTAATTTGAAAGAGTTAGCCCGGAAACCACATAAAAGGCTTGTTAATTTTTTCTCAAAGAACACGCTAATTTGCGATGATAGCAGTTTTTCGAAGACTTTATGATGATGATAAGATACTTATATAGGCCTATAATTTGATTTACAGCTAATGTCACCAGATTTTATTACAGGAATAATAACTTTAACTCAGTTGGGAAGATCCCATCCAAAATACAGTTGGTTATGCAGTCAGTTAGTGGCACACTACATTCTGTCGCCACAGACTGAATAATTTTAGTTAAAAAGGAACTAATAGATGACTTTTTTGGATTCAGGCTCATGATAACTTGATAGGTTTCCCATGGATGAATATGAGAGAACTTAAAAGTTGATCCATTATGTATAACACATCACTGATTGAATGCCAAATCATCGAAATACAAGGATGAACTGAAAACTTTGAAATAACGTCATATAAATCCTTACATACATAATCAGGTTTCCACTTTATAATATCAAGTAGTATTAAAGAAAGCCTGTTTATATGGTGAAAGGCTGCCACTAAACAAATAGAGTGAGGACAGCTATGTTGTATTCTAATAAGGCAAATATTATAACATAGTTAAAGAAATTACGGAAATGCAGGTATAATGCTACTGACGAAGCTCAAAGATGTTATACATAAATATATAATTAAAGTAGTTATTAAAAGCAACCTTTACTTCTTCCTTATTAAGAAAATATTTTCGTCTGCAAAATATATTTTTCTGTAAAATATTACTTCAGACGGTGGACGGTGGACACGACCGGTGGCATGGTACGCGGTCAGAGTAAATAGTTTTTTTTTTTAATAAGTCGCTCTTTGCAACCCTAATTTTTTGAAGATCATGGGAAATTGCAAGCAAGATAATGGTAAAGAATTCCACAAGTCAGATGTGTAAATAAAGAAACTAGTCGAACAGGAATCTTTGTGACAAAAAGGTATTAACCGTAAAAGGATAAGTATCACCTGAATAATCTAGATTTTACAGCAGAGGTGAAAGACTTTAATTCGTCAGAACAACTGCCATGGAAGTACTTGTAAAAAAAGGACAGTGAACAACATCGCAATGATGCGATAAAGACTGTAAGTTTGATCAGGTTCAACAATATTAATTTAAGGAATTATTCTTTGCTGAGTGCGGTCAAGTAGATTAAGACAAACAACAGAGGCACCAGGCCAATTATGACAGCAATTTCAATACAAGGACGGATGGTAGCCTTGTATAGAAATATGATACTCTCTGGGGAAGGTAAGTTTCGTTATTGTTGGGTTGCTGTTCTCTACCTTTATGATTGGAAACAGTTATCTGACTAGTTAGGGACCATCTCCAAAATTTGTTCCTAGGTGAAAAGTGCTGAATCAACGATCTTGTAATTGATTGGTTTCTTTGACACACACTGAACATACTCAGAAAATTTGAGAGTCTAAAAATGTCAAGAAGTGGCAAAACAAGCAATGTTTGGCCAAACAAGATGGCTGCCACACAGTGAGCATAGAAAATACGTAATTTTCTACGACTTGTATCTCCACTCGTATTCATTCTTATGGAGTCAAATCTTCAGAATATGTTAATAGCAATATGAACTTTCATCTGGACTACAGAAGGAAAAATTTGAAAAAAAAATATGAGTGTGATTTTGTAGATTCTTCATTGTATATTTTTTTCCCCAAAATTTATTGAAAATATCTGCTTTTTGAAGTTTGAAGATGGCTCCTTAGAGCAGAGAATAATGCCGATTGAATATTTGAAGACACGTACTACAGACTACAATAATTAAATATTCCTATTTACGAACAATGAAAACTTGGTTACAAGGAGAAACTTGTCGCGATTCAATAACTGCACAAATAGGAAGTTATTGCATTGTAACAAGTTTATATTTTGAGCAACCGACGCCTTGTGTTTATTATTTGGAAAAAGATCTATAAATTTATGTTCGTTTGAGGTTACGAATCAGAAACTAACTGATATTCAGGTTTTCGGCAGCTGGTACGCAGGACCTTCGGAGCGTGTCCCTGTAGAGACAAGGATCAGTTCTAAAGCTGCGTTTACACGGTCAGATTAATCGAATTCGACAAATCTGATCATGTAAACATATAAGGTCTGACAATTTTCATCGCATCAGATTGTCTGATTCGATTTTTGAAAAGTCGGACGTGTTCAATTCCATCAGATTAATCTGATGAGGTATTAGCAAATCAGGTCATTTTGAAATGAGCATCTATTGCGATGTGTATTCATTAAAGATTCCAAAGAATATTTCAAGACTGTAGATCGTTGGAAAATGCATTTTTGAGGAAGAAAACTTCTACCCTTTTGTCTTTCTGTTTCTTCTAGACTTTCCTCGGATCCACAACCACACTTTCCACTTTCCCCGTTTTTAACTCACGAGCCTTTTAACTTTTGCAAATCGGAGTAAATATCAAGGAAAAGATCGGTTGATAAGTATAATAAAAATAAGTGTCGTAAAATTCAGTCTCAAACCCACCCGCGTATAAGCCCATTCCTAACACTAAAGCTTCTTTTCAACCGCTGATAAGCCTACCAACGGATAAGCCCACTCCAAAAAGCTATTTGAAATCAGATAAGCCCGGGGCTTATCTGTTGGATTTTATGGTATATCTATAGCTTCTACTATTGCTTGGCTGTGAGTCAGAAAAACATAATCAAATTTGGATATAATTAGGAGGAAACTATAATAACAGACCCAGACCCTGAATAAACCGTACCCTATAAAAACTGGCCTCTGAATAAACCGGACCATATAAAAATCGGACCCCGAAAAAACAAGACCCTATAAAAATCAGGCGTGACATAATAAAATTTAAAGGACAATTATCATTACAGATTAGAATTGTTATCTCTAAATTAATTGCTGATAAGCTACCACATTGTAAGCTTAGGTAGTTTTTAGATCTACTAAACGCTTAAGCAACTGTTTTTCTTTTAAAGATAAAATACTCAAGTTGCTATGCTCCGGATTAGTTTATAAACTTTCGTGTAGTGACTGCAACGTCACTTATTACGGCAAAACTAAACGCCATTTAAAAAAGTACGTATGTCCGAGCATCTTGATATATAACTGGAAAGCCTGTTAAACTTAGTTACCAGACTATTGCCATATTCGATCATCTTTTAACGTCGTCTTTCTGCTCTCTTGCACAATTTGATAACTTTTCTCTGCTAGCACACTAGTCC
>JAULBZ010006097.1:0-12702 GCA_032360805.1 Neoturris breviconis
TGAAAGGGGGCTTACAACACGAGGCATTGTGCTATTTTCAATTATCAAATTTTCATTAAGCAATTCTGTGATAGACTCTGTTACTCTGCCGAAGCCGAACATAGCAGATTTTTGAAATGATTTCGTTCGGGAATTCTAGCAGATGGGATTTTGTAGCCCCCCTCAATAATATTTTGAATGAATGGATTTGCTTTAAGGGTATCTTTCTAGTATTTTTGTGACTTACTTAGCCACTGATGGCAAGGTCGTTTTTTACAGCCGTGTTACAGAATCTACACTTAATAAACCTCTCGCCTTAATCATTAGGGAAATTTGTAAATTAAATTCATGTTGTTGTTATTGCCAACATTATTGAAAGATCCATTCTTTGGTTTTAGCCTTTTAAAAACTCTGGATTCGATATTTAAGTGATCTGCCATTCGTTTGTGCTGTAAGTCCTGAAATTTGTCATCATAATATTCCTTTAAGTTGGTTATTACATTCCTATGCTTTTGCTGCAGCATTTGTTCTAAGAATATTGGAGGCTGATTAGGGGCTACTGCGTAATTTTGTTCTTGGGGGCTTTCCCATTCTTCACCATGATGTTGAAAATCTATGTTAATTTGGTTATTCGTTGGTTCCAAAATGGAAGGTCTAGAATGTCCCCTAGTAATTAAAATTGGTGTTTCCTGCAGAATATTCTCACTTATAGTTTCCTCAGCTTTGGGTCTTGCCTTGTTCCCATTGTTTACGGAGACTGTTGAATTCACTTCCTTTCTTTTCTTGGTTTTGGATGTAGTTGTCTTCATGGAGGCTGTTGTTGTTGAAGCCGAGGAAGTTGATGAACCATACAAGTTCTTGAACATGGTTGTAACTACCGACTATCCTGTTTATTTCGCAAAATCCAAAAGATATACACGATGCAAGATCTGAACGACCTGTTTTGGCAGTGGGTACGAGAAAGTTTTTAACGCAGTTGCTGATGACGTACTTGTCAATTTCTTGTAGTTTATGTATTCATGTAATAACTATAGGATCTACTGCGCTCCAGATGCGACCAATATACCAATATACTTCATGTATGTAGTTTTCTGTTTATGTCATAAGGATATTTAAACTTTTTTTGCAAACTCAACAGATATTATTGCTTCTAGCAGCTTAGTACCCAGGCTTTTGGAACAAATTCGGATTTTTGTGCCATTTGTCTTGCCAATCACAATTATAGACTTTTTCTCTAAATTGAAATTTTGCAAAGTTTTGCAAATATTCCACTTAGATCACAGTTTATTTGGCCAAAATCCGTACTATAAGCATTACCTTAACATAAATTATGGTAAAATAATTTACATAGGACTTCCCACTTGGTTTCAGGTTATGACCCATATCTTTTGATCTACTGGAGGAATGATGCTTAAAATTAACCAGTATGTGTCACATATGGATTATTATTAAAAGTAGGTGGATTTGTAATATAATATGCTAGGTGTTAATATAATTTTGAACGTTGTCTTTACTTGTCAGGAGCTGTCACAATCCACAATTATATTATATCCTAGTGAACATAAATTTGTTCCAAGTACGCAGTAAAATTGTTGTTCTAGCGTCTTTACTGCGGAATTTTAGCCCTCTGGGTACATAATTGCTTGAAATAATTGATAGGTTATATTTATTGAGATATCTGTCTCATTCCTATATTTATTTAAGAACAATTGGAGAAACAAATGGTGTAATATTTGCATTATTAAATATCAAACTTGTGTAACTTCTTTGACAGTTAAATGAGTTTTGTAATTAAAAGGAAAAACAAATCAAAATATAGTAGTGTTTCTAGTTATATTGAATCTCTAGCGAGGAGGTATTTGATCTCCGACAGCAAATATCTAAGATCACAAGATATATTTTCACAAAAGAAAGAAAATGAGGCGTTAGTTGTTCAAAGTAGAACTTTTTGCACTGAACAAAAGGGAAGTTATTGCGTTGCAACAAGTTCTATTTTGAGCAACATCTTCGTTTTCATTATTTTGTGGAAAGGTCGTTTTTTATTATTGTTTAATATATCTACAACAAATTAAATTGGAAATTAAATTAGAGACATTTTACAAATTTTGACGAACAATACAAGCCACAAGTCAAACAAAAATGCGGAAAACGACCACGAGGGTTCCTTAGAGATTTATCGAGTAGACAAACTCGAATTTTCGTGCCATTCGTCTTGATAATCAAAATTTTAGAGTTTTTCTCCATGTTGAAATTTCGATGTCTCGCAAAAATTTGTCTACAGTATTTTTGTCACCGAACAATTTTTTTTAAATTCTTCATCTGTTTACTTCATTCTTATCATTTTCGGAATAAATAATTATGTCAAGCTGAAATATAAAATTCGAGTAGCGACAATGAAGAATACTGAATCGACGATCTTTCAATGAATATACCTATTCACAAATACATGAAAACGATCCTAAAGAAAGTTCATGCTTAGAACAACAATTTTAAATAAGTAGGACAGCTTTCTCATGAAAGAATAGGTACCGTGAGTTCCTTTTTGTGCAGTGCCCTGCATAAAAAGGAAGTTATTGCATTTCATCAAGTTCTCTTTTAAACAACCAACAGTTTTTGTGATTATTTCTAGTACCTATTACCAAGCCGGCAAAAACTTGCTCAAAGTCAGCAAAATAATGTTAAAACAACGTCCAAAGAACGTTGTTCTAACGTTATTTTGCTGACTTTGAACAGGTTTTTGCCGGCTGGGTATAGATTTGTTAATGTAACACCTTTATGCGTCGTCTTCACTTTGGTGAACTTGATCAAATATAATATCTTTACATATGCGAAATAAAGTTATTCTTGAACTGTGATTTTGATATGGTTCCTAAAGGTGGATCTGTACTAAGCGAATTCGTTCGTGCATGTTCTTAAGGAGACCACTACATTGGTTGAAGGACGTCACCTGTCAGGTGACGTCACTTTCAACCACTGTAATGGCTTCATTTAGAATTCGTGCGAACGAATACGCCTAATGGATATCCGCCTAAAAGCTTAAATATTAAAATAAAAACTAAGTAGCTACACATAAATAATATGAGACAATAAGTTTAACCCTTCATTAGTATGGTGTGGACCCCCTGAATTTTTAAATTTTGCTGCGAAATTAACATAACAAAAATTACTACTCAAGTGGTTATTTTCTTACATATTTTAAAAATCTGCATCATACTTTTGAGACTTCTTGCTCCCTGAATCTTCTAATATCTTCCCATGAATTAGCAAATTTCCGGGGGTACCTCACCAAACCTCACTAACAAAGGCTTAATAGTTCTTCACCGCGTGAAATAATGGTCAGTCCATATGTACGGAACTATACATGATCTTTCTCACTATTAACATGTAAATTTGACTATAGAAAACTTGTTCAAAGTACCCAGTAAAAAGACGCTAGAATACCGTTTTCTAAATAGTTCTAGCGTCCTTACTGCAGATGTTGAACAAGTTCGTGTATGCACAGACTAATTCGTATTATCCAACAGGGGGAGGGGTAGAACAACTTTTCTTTAAAATATTTATTTGAGTGTAATTCAATATTCTTTTACAGCTTCGTAGCTATAACAATAAGCTTAACTTTCCTGACCGTCTGTAGCCATCTTTAACTCAGGGCGTAGTCTTTAACTGAGAGTAACTACCGGCCAGTTTTTACACGTGTGAAATACGGCTCTCAAACAGTAATAACACATGACATGCATGTAGTCTGTAAAATGGTAAAATACAGTTGTAGAACCTTGATAGATACAGTGACAAGTTGAGAGCGATTACCTATATGTTAGATTTTGGATAAACAACTAGATACTTTAACCCCGTTCCCAGGGCTTCTTCTCAAACAGTAATAACACACGGAAGACTACAAACTTAAACTACTACGGGAAGACATGGTAGACATAGCTACAGTACGCGCACGGACAGACACAAAGCTGTAAAAACTGTTAAATGTTCTCGTGACACCCACTAAGAATTGTGTATACTCAACGTCATGAAACAATCAGCAAAGTGACAAACTGTTGTGTAGGTAATTCTAAAACATAAAAGCATAACATTGAGTAAGATTTTATCTGCAGATGAAGATTCTGACAAGTTTTACTCAATTTTGGCTTTTTACGTTTTACTTCAATGGCGAATGATTCCTTTAAGTAATTTTATGTGCAGAACGCAGAGAGTGCATGGTACACGTTATGCTTACCGTAGAATTAGCGCCGCCCTCAAATAAGCGCCGCATCGTTAACCAAATGCGCGACTTACTTTGCATGAAATAAGTAAAAAGATATTAAAGGTACTAAATCTAATTAGGTATATTTATTTAACCAGTAGCTAGAAACCTCGTTCCCAGACCTTCTTCTCTCCTGACGTCGTCAAGAGAGAAGAAGCCCTGGGAAGGGGTTAAAGTAACTAGTTGCTTATCCAAAATCTAACATATAGGTAATCGCTCTCCATTTGTTACTGTATCTATCAAGGTTCTACAGCTGTATTTTACCATTTTACAGACTACATGCATGTCGGCCAATTTTAAAATAAGCACCGCATCAATTAAAGTTAATAGGGATGTAAAATATTGATATCTAAATTAATCAAATATTTGTCAAAAACTTACAAATCCTAAATTAGGCATCATTATAATGATACAGCTAAGAATACTCCAAAGGAAAAAACAAATTTTCATAATTAGCGCAACTCATCTAGTTTGAATGGGTATTTTCATCTGATAATAACAGAGGAAGCGTTTTTTTTTGCCATAATAAAGCTATATAAACAAAGTAATTACATCCCGAAAGTTCACTATGACAAGCAATAGTATGCATCGGACAATGATTATTTTAAAGCTATGTAATTTTGCACATTCGTGATTTAGAAATATTTAGCGCTTTTGGTAGCGTAAAAGACTGCAGAACACATCTCCATATATATGGATTGTATATTGCCATGAAATACACATGCCATATACGGGACCGAATCGGTAGTTTTTTACGTTGTGCATCTATATCCAAAGGAGTTTTCTCATTTCACTGAAGACCTATGGGAATGACATTAACTAATCCCAGCATTTCTGAGAGAAGAATAACTGTAGTTTTCTTTGTCTGTACTGTAGTCGTAGTTCTACCAGAACCGGGAACTAAATCGGGAAATCGGATCTGCTTAAATGCCGAGAATTTGTATCAGAATGTTAATATTGATTTCCATTAAGCGGAAAATTCCATGCGAAATCCAAAAGAAAACATTCCATTGGTAGAAATTGAAATCACACCTCATGCGATGTTAATTTCTACCAATGGGACATCTTCTGTTGTGTTTCGCACGTAATTTTCTACCTTTAATACTTTATTGATGGATGCACTTTAGTCAAACGACGTTGAAACAATGTTGAATTGAATCCGCATTAAAGACGCTAGAACAACGTTTTAAATGTAAACGTATGTAATCGTCAGACATCAATGTGACACGAAACAGTAAATATTAGTTAGAAAATTATTGTAACAGGAAAGTAAAAACAAAAGAACATGAAAACAAACAAATAAATTAAACTCAATCCAGAAGACTAATGTGACGTAAAAAGAAGAGATCAACAAACAAACCTGTTTAAAGTCAGAAAAATAACGTTAGAACAATATTCTGTGAACGTTGTTCTAACGTTATTTTGCTGACTTTGAACAGGTGGTTTATTATTGTAACTAAATATATAGTAGTCATTGTCACGCGATTTATTATTGAACCACTGCCTACGATGTTGTGTTTACAACGTTTTTGATATCTCTTTGTAGAAAGAAAAGTAAATGCGTTTTCAGACTGTTTTTTTGCAATATATGGTAACACACAGTGTGAAAGCTTACCAAATACGGATCGATATATCTCCGTATTCGGACTGTGCATTGCCATATATGGTAATATACAGTCCGAATATGGAGATATATCGATCCGTATTCGGTAGACTTTCACCCTGTGACACCTTCTGTATACGTTGTTCAGTGAGTAAAAACTTTTCAAAGTTTACATTAAAGACGCTAGAACAACGTTTAGCATCTTCACTGCGAACTTTAAGCAAGTTTTTGATGCTTGGGTGTAGTTTATATCAGTCTTTTGCACTGCATTGTACTCGTATTATTGAAAGGTTTTAACTTTTGGTAGTAATAAAATTGATAGAAGTGATAGAATTGAGAAGAATGTTTCTTGTTGTTTGGCTTTCGTTTAACATATTTGCAGGTAATACTTATTAGGGAAACCCGGTGAATTGTTGGATGTTTTTAAAAATGTAGAATCGAGCAAGTTGGTAATATTAAACAATAACCTTTCTATCTTTTCATGTGTAATCAACCCCTTAACCCTATACTGGACCTTTTGAGGGTTCCTCAATACTTAATCACAGAATCTTCATAGTTCTAGGTCACATAAACCTGTTGTGCGGTAGTGGTTAAGCGGTGGTGCTTATGATCCGGAGGTTCCCGTTTCGATACCGCGCTCTGTTGACAATTTCGAGCCACATCTCTGGAAGTACTGCCGCCTACCTATACCCCTGTATGGTAATTCCGGCCATGTTTCGCTAGAACGCAAGAACAACCGGACTTTGAACAAGTTTTTGCCTACTGTGAATATATAAGGATAAGGTTAGATGCTATCATTCAATTTCAATTTTTTCGTTGCCATTAAATTGCTCTTTTTAATCAATTATAGCTTTTGGGAATGCAGAAGATAGCCAACCAGTAAGTAAATTTTTATACTAAATTTATCCATGCAGTGTTCTCGATTTGGAAGACTGTACCATCCCAGTGGATACAAACCTGTTCAAAGTCCGCAGTAAAGACTCTAGATCAACGTTCTCAATGTTGTTCTAACGTTTTTGCTGCTGACTTTGAATAAGTTCTTATCCACTGGAATGGTACCGTTTTCGTAATACAAGCCAGTGCGCCGTATAAGTAGAAGAAATAGGACAAAAATATGCAGAGATAACAAAATTTTGGAAAAAACGTTTAAAATGAATAAACCAATCTCGATACCAGGGCTTCTTCTCTCTGGACGTATAAATAGAGAAGAAGCGCTGGAATCGAGGTTGTGAATATACAGGAATTTATCTTACGCTAAAAATACAAGTGTGGTCTGTAAAATACATTCTTATAAAAGTGTTCTGTAAATTATCACTTGTGACATCATAAGTTATAAAGAAGGCGTTTTTAAGAAACTATTAACACGTCGATAGCGTTTTACAAAAGGCTTGTAATGTCAGTAACACATTCTGGAAATTTCATTCTTTAAAGACAACTATTAGTGGAAATACAAATATTTTTTATGCCAATTGTGTGGCAACCATATTGTTTGGTTAAACTTCATCGCTTTTCGGCATGATTACATGAAGTTGTAGGTAGTTTTTGATTATTTGACCCACTTTCTGTTATTTATAAATGTTGAAATTTTCAGGGTGTGATTAACAATTTCTAATAGTGAACTTGATATAGATTTTAGAATTTTGACAAAATAGGGTGATTATGCGACTTTAATTAACATGATATTTCTAGTTTTAATGTTGATGTGCAGCCTATAATTTGTTAAACTGACTTTGCTATACTGTACATGTGTGTAAGATAAATAAAGTTGTTAACGGTCGAACAGAGTGAGTTAGTTTATAAGTATAAATAGACAATATAAAATTTTACTGTTGCTTATAATAAGAAAGTGGTGCAATGCAAAACTTGTGAAAGTAAACTATTGTATGCGATTTCCAATGACTTTGTATACACGGACTTCCAAATCTTGATTGTATTTTAACTTTTTCGATGGCGTCTATTGTTCTGGAGGTTCCTTTCTTATAGTTCCAATTCATTCCGATTAAAAACACTTTTAAAGCTACATTTACACTAGGCAAAGAAATTCGTACAAATCCCCAAATTCCATTGGTAGAAATTGACGTCATACTTCGTGTCTTTTGCACGAATATTTTTTCCTAGTGTAAATCAGCCTTTATAATCACGTGATCAACTTCCGACGAATTCATAGGTTATATTCTTGTATTTCATTGTATTTTATTAGACTTACGAAGTAGGAAAGCAATATGAAAAGTACTTGGCAAATTTGACATCAACAAGATACATGGAAATATTTGTACTGGTTGATAACCAATTGGTAATTCTTCTTTCTTTCATCTCCAAAATTTGTTACCAGGGGAAGAGTGCTGAATCAATGATCTTGCAATTGATTGGTTTCTTCGTCCCGAAGAAACCAATCAATTGCAAGCTCATTGACTTACACTCTTCATCATAGTTTAATTTTTCTCAAAATTATTGAATTTTACTTTTTTAAAGCTGCTAAGGTATCTGTTTTTGGTAACGAATTTTGGAGATGGCTCCTAAGGACCCATCTTAAATACAACTGTTTGATAGGTTTATAAAGTAAATTTGATCTTCTTGATTGGACTAAATTTAACAATAAAACTACGTAGAAGTAGTCTTCGATACGAAGAAACCAATCCATTAAAAGATAGACCGTTTCAAAAAATATTGAAAACAAGGCGTTGGTAGCTGAAAGTAGAACTTGTTACGATGCGATAACTTTCTATTTTTATGCAGAGACTGCACTAAAATGAAGTTAGTACATTAAAACAAGTTCTACTTTGAGCATCCAACGCTTCGTGTTCATTATTTTGTGAAAAAGTCTATCGTTAACTCATCATCTGTATGTTTTGAGACGATCTTAAAGTCAAAATCTTCTAGAGGTTGATTTTATTAGGTGGACAATTCTGTCCTGTGATGTCAATTTCTACAAAAAGGAATTTTTCACCTAACAAAAATAACACTTCAGTTTTTATATTTAAGACGGTTCCAAAAGCAAAATTTCCCACTATTTACTTTATAGACTTATTAATTCTCGGAAATCTCACTGTTCAAAGTCAGCAAAATAACGTTAGAACAACGTTCAAAGAACGTTTTTCTAACGTCATTTTGCTGACTTTGAACAGATTTTTGCCGGCTGGTTGTGATACAAAATGAGAAGATTAAATTTGCAGCTCAAGTTTTTGACTTTTTAATATTCTACGTGTGAAACGCGTGTGAGACGCGTGTGATATGCGTGTAATATTAATTTTAATGACCTTTTCACAATGAAAATAATGAAAACGTTTCACAAACAATGAAAACGAAGCGTTTGTTATTCAAATTATAAACTTGTTGCAACGCAATAACTTCCTTTTTGTACAGCCTCTGCACAAAAAGGAAGATATTGCATTGCAACAAGTTTATACTTTGAACAACAAACGCCTTGTTTTCATTATTTGCAAAAAGATCCATTGTTTTGCAAATAGTACAAAAGATTTGGTAGTGATGTTGAAGCGACACATAAGGAAGTAGAAAAAGTATTTAAAGCAGTTGGCAAGGTAAATTATCCCTTTCGGTCTCATTTTCTTAGTTCTTTTCTATTCTTCCTATCGGGAAATATTAAACTACTAATGTAGGAGATATTTAGCGTTATTTTACGAAATTAGTGCATTTATTTACATTTACATTTATATACAGGCGCCCGAATTACAACAATATACCTAATATCTGGGTTAAAAAGCAACAGGTCTCCGAAGTCAAAATGGAGTACTATTTCTCTAGCTACTTTCCAGTTGGGGATAAACCACGATACTAGTAATATTGAGGATATTTATTGGGTGACTAGAACTTATCCATCATCCACTTCGCCGTAATTCGATATGATTCCTATTGTGAACGAATGCGTGAAGTGAATCGTCCAATAAAGAAAATAGGAAATCCATATTAAAAATTTACTGTACTGTTGCAACTTGTGAAGCCCAGTGAGAGTAACTCTGCTTGCCTCCTTTATATCCCACTTGTGTGCGCAGGCTCATCTCCTACACCATCTGCCTTCCCGGAGCTGAAAATATATTCAATTTCCAATTATCTTTGACCATCGTAAACGTCGCATATATATTTTATGGAGAAACTAGTATTTAGCAACCTAGTCCGAGTCCTTTATTCTATCATTTTAACGAGATTTCATATAATTACTCTGTGCCATGAAAGCAATTACTGTAATTCTTCGACATTGTTCTAGCGTCTTTACTGCGGACTTTAAACAAAAGATATGGAAATAATTTGGAAATCTTTGAGATAAAATTGTAATTCTCAGGGAGTTGAAATTAAATATACTTGTGAGCCGCAGTGAAATGATATAACCCAAAGTTAGCAAAATAACTTTAGAGCAATTGTTCAAAAAACGTGGTTTTAAAGTTATTTTGCTGACTCTGGACAGGTTTTTGCCGGCTGAAAAGTTGCTATTTCGATACAATGTCGTTCGGTTTATATAGTCTTATAATTATCAACGACAAATTGGGAAACGTCTATAATTACATATTTAGGCATATGCTTTGATAAACATTAAATTGGTGCTGGTTGATGTTGAAATTGAAACGTTTTCAAACTTATGGCAACGTGATTACAACAATTGTGACGATGACCTGGCACAGTTTCGACTTTTCGTAAATGACCCAAGAAATCGAGCGATGCGAGGTATCCATCATTTTGATGCTGCGGTATATTTGAGGTAAGTCTTTGAATAAACCTTCTTGCAAAATAATGAAAACGAGGCTTTGGTTGCTCAAAGTAGAAACTTGTTACAATGCAATAACTGCCTTTTTGTGCAGTGATTTGCCTATACACTCCTCTATTAAAAGATCGTCCAAAAAATAATAATCACAGATAAGAGTCAACGACCTTGCAATTGATTGATACACTGTGAGCATCTATAAATTATATAATTCTTAGCAAAAATCAATTTTGTGTTTGAGTTTCGTTTTTATAACTACTTTTATTGTATGTCGGGAAATATCGCAAAATAATTCACAAGGTGACGTAACGTTAATCCAATCAGATTTAAGATCCGACGTCGGTCCTATCAGTCGGGTAAGAACATAAAGTATTGATTAGAAACTCTTTTTAAAAGTCTGCTTTCAGAATACGCCGGATAAGTCGAACTTTTACTCGAACTGTTTTCTTATTCCACTCGCACCTAAATGCTTTCTCGTAAGTACTACTAGATAACTGGAACCCCTGATAATAACTAGATTTTTTTTTCCTCCAGGAACAGTTTGTTCGGAAGACTCGAACTTTTTTAGAAGCTTGGGTTTAATAAACATTAAAGACACATTGCTTATGGTTAATATCTCTTATAAGAGATGTAATGTAGCAAATGGACAGTAGTGACAGTCTTCCGTAATGTAACTGTATCTTACAGTTACATTAAGTAAAAAGTCACCTTAACTCGAACTAATGTCTATTGTTTTTTCAGAAAACTAATTATACATAACATAAAATTTGTTTGCAAATAAGAATTTTGTTCGAAAGAAAAAATTAAGAGCACAAAAGTACAGTAGGATGAAAGCTTTTTGTGATGCAGTCAACTTGAGCTAAGATAAAGTTTGAGATTTTCATCACGGTGTTTTTCAAATTGTGCGCGTATGAAATCCTTGAAGGGTTTTATTTGTACATCCGGGAGGTACATTGACTAAAATCGTTTTGTTTGCTTGTAGCATCTTTTTGACAGTGTTCGTTTGTTGAGCTCTGTTTACATCTGCACAAAGCATCGTTCCATGTTTTTCTTCCTATAAGCCCATGGGCTTATACTCGGGTGGGCTTATACATGGCTCGACTTTTGCGTTAGTGAAAGGGGTGGGCTTATACGCGGGTTGGCTTATACGTGGCAGTATTTGGTATCAGGAGAAAGATGTAGATCTGAAGAGGGCAGTAAAGTACCTCTTAGAAGTGGTCTCGGCCTTGAGAAGGAGGTAAGATTTTTTTAATAAAAGGTCTATATACACAGTCCATATACGGCAATATTCGGAATTGTATTCTACAGGATTCCACGATGTTTTAATGTTCGAATATCTTCTTCTTGCATTCGCAGCGAATTATTGGTCGGGTGAAACCATCCTTAAATTTCCTTAACATTTCATTTTAGTCATAGGAAATGGAAATGGGGTGGTGTAAATGGTGTTGCATATGGAGGTCGTATATGTGATGATCATTCTGTTGCTGTTATTGAAGTAAGAGTGTACGAGTAGCCCTGCCGACACACAACGTCGTAATAACGTCAAAACAATGTCGCAACATCGTTTTGATGTTGTTGTTACAATGTTGTTACGACATCATATATTCACTGGGAGTGATTTAACTATTTTCTGCCTGTTATAACCCCCTGATATTCAAAATCTCACCAGAGAAATTCTCCTTTAAAATATGTGTTTTAGGGAGTTGGTTACATTACCAAATATTTATTTACTTTACAGCTGAATTTTAACAAGTTTATCCAATTCAAAAAGAGATGGAGTAGGAGAGGGGTCGGTAGTTGTCTCTCCGAGCTGTAGTGATATAACGATGTAATATATCTTTGGGACAATAAATGGTATACCTGTGAAAGTTTCTTCTGCTCGAGTTATAGCAATACGGATCTGTTCATAAATAATGAAAACGATGCAGAGACTGTCCAAAAAAGAAAGTTATTGCTTTGCAACAAGTTTCTACTTTGATCATTATTTGTGGAAAGATCTATTTTATGTGCTAAAGAATATGTACAGAAGAACCAAGATTATCGGAAGACTGAGGGTAGCGCAAAGACCTTGGGGTGCAATTAGGCATTTCCGATACTACAATGAGGATAAAAAGTCCCATTTTAATCCTATTCCTACTGGGGAGGAGGGGA
>JAULBZ010006098.1:0-12698 GCA_032360805.1 Neoturris breviconis
CCCCCCCCCCCCCCCCCCCCCCCCCCCCCCCCCCCCCCCCCCCCCCCCCCCCCCCCCCCCCCCCCCCCCCCCCGCTCATTCGAGCCGGGGCGCTCTTTCGGATAATTACGGTAAAGGTTGAATTTCATGAGGAGAAAAATTTGCCACGAAAGGCAAAAAGTCATTCATTCCATTGGTGAAAATGGACAATTATTTACCAATAGAATGTATTCTTTTGGCTTTTATGGCAAATTTTTTGCCTCGTGGAAATCAGCTTTAATAGTAGTATTTGCCGCATAGGTTTTCTATACCTTGAGTACTTGTGCTGTAAGAGAATCACCAACAAACATCTGAGTCTCATCAAATGTACTTGGACATGTTCTAAAAATGTCAAACATTTAGGATAGAAATTACTATTTGTAAATGTCTTTAACTTGTTTAGTCTTTCAAATATTTTGGTCAGGATGCAATCAATTGGGTAATCAGGTCTTATGTTTGTAAATCAGGTATTGACTAATTGCAAGATGTTGAAATTACATTAAAAAAGCAGCGGAAAATTTTTTGGCGGAACAACTTCGATGGAAAAACTTCTAGACAATTATTAGAAATTTCAGTGGACAAAGTATGTTTGTGCAGAAAATTTCCAAAGATTTGCAAGTTTATTCATATTCTATTTTCCTCATTTTACCAAAAGATTGAAAAGCATTAACTTTCAGAGAAGAACAATCCAAGCATTCTATACACTGAGTATCACGAGAAGAAAACTTACTTTGAAGATTTGATAAGTTCTAATATTATTTGTTTAACTTCTGCATCTTCTTTAGTATCTCCAGTATAAAATATTGATTCTTTCCAATACGGTGCTGCTTTCGTTACTGCACGCAATGTTAGCAGGTAAGTGAAATATACATTTTTCAACCAGTGTGGTCCTAATGAGAAAAAAACATAAATTAATTCAACAAAATAGCAATCGATAGGTTTCTTCGGTAAAATTAAATTATTCTATTAAATGCTTGATTTCCACTAGTCAAAAAAGTTTTTGTAAAAGCCAAAAGAAGACATTCCATTGATAGAAATTGACATCACATGCAACCAATGCAATGCCTTATTTTGGCTATTCACAAATGTCTAGTGGAGATCTAACTTAATGTTCAGTACTCCATTGGAAATGAGAAACTACACTAAAATAGAAAAGGTGAAAACCTAAAGAAGAGAACTAGTCAATGTTCTGGAAATTGATAGCATTATTTCCTATGAGCCAATCAATTTCAAGATTACAAGACATTACACCCTCCTACATTGTATCATTAAAAACAAGCACCATTAAGAAAAACAAAAAAAATCTACAATATCTCAATTCATCCTCAACGTACAGACCATAAAACCCCAAGTGAGTGGAATGTGACTCTTGAACGTTTGTGGTTAACCTATCCAAACGTATAAAGACTAGTTTCCTCTGCACATGAATGGACAGTCGGTAGCAAATGCGCAAATCTTGATTGGCTGACATATTTTCCATTTGCCTGGTAGTTTAAAGTAAAGAGTAAAGAGCCCATCTTGTAAATCATTTCTTCATTATGAAAGCAACTTCATGCTCTTTGGCATACCACCCACCCTATTGTTGAAAACAATGAAGAAACACTTACTTGCAAATCAAGAAAAATGTATGTAATAGAATAATAGATGATGTAGATGGTAAGACAAGGATTGAAGATGAATAGCAATTGTGATATGAGTGTTAAGTTGGTGGCATGATGATGACGATGAATCCCATTGGAAGGAAAAGACTTCCGTGTACCTTTTTGAAAAAGAATAGCAAGAGGGACATTACCAACATGTACCATAGTGAAGATATTAGTACCACGATGATGTATCACAATAATGATGGTGATGATTTTTTCAACTTGTTAAAAAATAAATGTACTCGGCTTCTTTAGAACACGGAATTGTTTCAAATAGACACAGTGCTGAAAATAAGATAAATATTCACTGTATAATGAGTGTTTTTGGAGCAGAGTTTCAGGCTTTTCTGCCAGAAACTATGCTCAAGAATCCTATTTCCAGCAGCTTTATCATTATCTGAACCTCACCATTTCCTTTTGTTATTTCTGGATCAAATCGTCTTTCAAAATCTTCTAAATCAGGTCCCCACATTGGTTTCGATGGAAATCTTGGATCTGTTATCAAGCTGTTATAACTCAAGTCAATATTGATACTCGCGTGTAAACCAGACATTACTCTGTAAAATACACGTTTCTCTAAACATGTTTTTGAAAGAAATATGTCTTTCAATTCATCGTAAGTTCTCATCCAAACTTTGGGAAAGAAACAATTCTCTTTGTAAATGCTTATCCATATACGATTAGCTCCTTGTCCAGTATACCCAGTAAATTTCTCTGGGTTTAAAATCAAATCAACCCATTTGGCATCTGATGAATCCTCTACAAAATAAAAAATAAATGAAATGAAAAAAAATATTATACAGGAATTCAGGCCTTTGAATTCACAATGGCATTCCCCTGTGGAGGAGCATCTTTGGAGGCTAATTTGCAGCCAACAGTTTGTGGATGTTTTTAGTATAAAAAAATGAACTTGCAGCAACTTATATTTGATGTCTATACCATTACACTAGACTCATGTGGTTATGAATTCTGGCCAGTTTTCACCTTATATTGAATCTAGTTAAAATCAAAGGCGTGATCAGATAAACATAACATTATTATAAACACAACATTGAATGATTCTAAACCACAGCACTACAAGAACATATGCATAAAAAGGGATGCCACTGCCAGTGTGCATGTAGTATAAACTGGAAAACAAGTCAATTTAGGATTGGAAAAGGAATAAGGAATGAGAAAAGATGTAAGACGAAGGAAATAATTTCATACCATCTAAATCAACACAATAGTTTCCATCAGTATCATATTCAGACCAACCTTCTAACGCTTTTCTTTGACTATCACTAAAATAAAACATAAATTAACACATTATCATCACTTTAGATGAGTATGTTTCAAGCTGCGGTGGTAATTATGTGTTCTTATTCTAAGCACTGATAACCATATACCTTAGGGACACTAAATATCGTGGTTATTTATTTTTGCGAGCAATTTTTACATTTCACAGTTGCAAATGAGCCATATCAAAATTGTTTGCAAGCATATAATTTTATGAACTGATTATTGGATATTTCGCAGGTATTTACTTTCCCGATGCCACAGTGTGGAGGCATGAAATTGTAACTTTTGAAATAAACAAGACATAGTTGCGTCCTTTGTATTGAAATATTGTGAAAATGACATTTTTGTGAAAATTACACTGTTCGGTCTTCGTTTTCCTCGAAAGTACAGTTTCACAAAGAAATCCAACTAAACTTGTCCCAATGAGGTGCTGAGGACATTAGTCGATCTGTTTAGGTAGTGTACAGACATGTTTCCATCATTATTAAAAACATTAAAAACCATTTGCGGGTATTATATTTGCGAATGACCATTTTTTTATACTTCCCATGGGTTTTATTTTTGTGAATGAGCCATTTAAAAATATCTAGAGGGTATCTAATTTCGCAAAAATGGCCAAAAATCATGAAATTCGCAAAAATATGCACCTGCAAAAATTAGTACTTCTAAAAGGTACTCTTCGGCAATTACGTAGTTGGCATAACCGGGGGATTCAAATTATATTTATTAATAAGTAGGTGGGGGGAGGGGGGACTAGAAAGGAGGAGGAGGATTTTCAAATTTTCAAAAATTAATAAATGGGAGTAGAATGGGAAAGATTTTACAGATTCTGTAAATAGAATGTTTCTTGAAATAATAATTTTATAAAAACATAATATCTCTGATTTCTCAAAAACTAAGAAGCGGGGGTGCTGGAACAAGAGCGGGTGATTTTCCAAAAGTTATTAGGTACTCGAGAGTAATGCTGTGGAGCCAGTATCTCATAAAAATAGATAAAGCATATCTTAGGATACAGAACACTGTAGACATAATTGTAAAATCCTGTATAATAACTCTTCTTGGCTTATACTCCAGAACAACAGAAAAACAATAGTGTCTTGGGTTTAGGGGCTTATATTAAGGTATATAAAATGCAATGTCATTTATATACCTGATTGTACTGTCAATCTCTCCAAGTGCATCATCATCAACAGCACACTAATATTAATAACAAGCTTAGATATTAAAATTTTAGCATTGATACCAGTTATAGGAACTCAAATTAGATCAACCATAATAGCGACATGATGCAACATTAATTGCTAGACAGGAAAAACTTCCAAAAAATATACAGATATATTTGGTGCATGTATAAAACGTGTCCGTTAATGAAATACACACTAAATGATTTCCACTATATTGACAGGTCATCATAAGGTTTCATTACAGGAGTTAAAATCTCTCTTCCACAGCAATGACCGACTTTAACTCCTGTTATGAAGAAATGAGTCTATTGTTGCCAGAGTTATGTCCACCTTAAGGTGACTTCTTTTATGGGTTATGTTCTGAATTTGAAAGTACAAGCCCAGCTTCAATAATCACTGTGGAGGAGAAATTTTCCAACCTTGCTTCAGGCTAGAAAGTCTGAAGCAATGTTTAAAAATCCCTCACCCACAGTAATTATTTACTGAAGACAGACACAGTTTAACTTGCATCAACAGAAGGGAAAAACAGTTACGAACCGGGCCATCATGTTCTTCTTCATTTGTATTAGCTCCTTTACTATATTTATTTTCACTTTTCTTTGTACGTTTTCTCTAGAATAAGAATAGAATAGAAACTAATTTCTATTAATAAAAATAATATTCACATTAATGTTTTTATTTCACATTTTAAAATTATGGTACAGGTAGTAGGTAGATTTATTAAGGGAGTCAACAACTATCTTTCAACCTAAATCATTCTAAAATTTTCTTCTTCAAAATATAAATTTATCCTGTAAAATTATGTAACAACATTATGAAATAATATCAATTAGATGCAAATTGTGAACCCATTCAATAAAAACTGGTGTAAAAGTTATTTTATCTTTTAGTACGAGATTGACTTAAGAGACATTATTGTTTAGCAACATTAGGTTATCTCAATATTTCAATTTAAAATACAATAGTACACCTCCATATAAATGCATCTTTAGTGGACAATTGTAAATTATACTGGAAGCTCGTTCCTATTTTACAACGGGGTATTTGATGATAATATTTCATGGGGGGAACGCCTACCCTCTAACTTTTGATCTAATATGCTAGAAGGTCTAAAATTTACCCAAACTTAGTTTATTATAAGGACTTTCAATTTATATAAAAAATAATTCCCAAAAGAGTCAATATTTTGCTGACAGCGGCATTTATTTTCAAAAACCAAGAATTTCCATTATATTTCCTCTTTGACATAAAATTTGTGCAAAACGCTAAAAACTCTTGCAATAAATGATAGTTACTATCTGTAAAGTGATTTTTATATAAAGTATAACCAATATAATTATGACGCAACTAAATTTTAGATGCTGGCCAAAAATTATTTTAAGCTAGCTGTTTGGATATAATGAAGAAAAATCTCCCAGGTAGGGCAATTTTGCCACCCACCCTTCTTTAAAGCGCTATATACATCATAAATTACAGTTACACATCGTTACATATCCCTATTTAAGATCAGGGGATACTGCGGCGAATCATGAATATTTAAACTGTATACTATTATTTTGACACGAGGGGGCAGTGTTTTGAGGGAGGCTTTCATGTAATGCATGACTGAGTGACATGTATTTGAAGAGAGACTTTTATTCAAGGTACTGTAGGTGCTTAAGGTGTTCGAAATAAGAGCAAATAATCACTGTGGAGGTGTGATTTTCGAGCATAGCTTCAGGCTAGAGTCTGAATCCCTCCTCCACAGAGACTATTTGTCTTATTTCGAACCCAAGCTTAATTATTCTAGGAAAGCATTATTCAAGTGAGTGTATCGGATGCTACTTAGTATTAATATATAATACAGCAGTTAGGAGCCATCTCCAAAATTCGTTACCAAAAGCATATATCTTAGCAGCTTTAAAAAAGTATAATTCAATAATTTTGAGAAAAATTAATCTATGATGAAGAGTGTTAGGTCAATGAGCTTGCAATTGATTGGTTTCTTCGGGACAAAGAAACCAATCAATTGCAAGATCTTTGATTCAGCTTATAAATTTATTAAAAGATAATCAGCGTACCCGTGTACCTACTTGTTTTAATCCAGCAGGTAATTCATCCTAAAAAATAATAACAAGTGTTAGTTACTAACTCATACATTTATAAATAACAATTAATTTTCTAACCCTTGCACTATTATACGTTTCAGTGCTCAAAATAAAAGCAAATAATCACTGGCTTTATAACCTGAAACTATGCTCAAAAATCACTCCTTCGCAGTGATTATTTGATCTTATTTCGATCACTGCATTTCTGCACTTAAATAACATCCTCACAAAATGCTCATCGTGGACTGCAAATTCAGAAGTCAAAATAAGAGAAGAAATAATCTAAAGCTGCAACTAAAAATCACTCCTCCACAATGATTATTTTCTCTTATCTCAATCAATTCAATCACAATATAGCGCCACCTCACTCTCAAGGGTGAAAAATTCTTAGAATTTATAATTGTAAAGGTACAAAGATAATTTATGAAATATGTAAAGTTATTACAAATCAAAGTAAAATTGTTATAGTTAGAGAATTATATACCTCCACACATTTATCAACACTACAGTCTTTAATAGCACATTGATTCCAATCTTGCCAAAATGGACAGCCACGATGTAAATTAAGCTAAATATAAGAAATGATACTGAGTGATCGAAATAAAAGTGAATAATCACTGCTACTAAGCCTGAAACTATGCTCACAAATCACTCCTCCACAGTGATTATTGGTGCTTACTTTAAACACTGAGACTAGGTATGCCATATTTATAATATCGAATGACTAACATTCACGAATAAATTTATAGCATATACCATAAATTAAAACTATAAAAAATGTGATAAGTTAAGAAGAACACATTGTTGTTATAACACGTCGTTTAAATTAATTACAGCTCAACAATTAAGATAACAGTAAAATATTAACCGTGGAAGAGTGTTTTTTTCAATAGCCTTCTTTTTTCAGACACAGCAGCTAAAGATTAAACTAAATTAACTAACTAAAGATGTGTGATGTCAATTTTTTGTCTTTCCCGTGGAATTTTCTGCCTAATGGAAATCACACTTATTCTAGCCTTGGCACTACGAAAGAAATGCTCGATTTTTACTCTTAATAATTCTTATCAACAACATCAGGGCTCGAAATAACAATTGGTCATCACTGTGGAGGAGAGATTTTTCAGAATATTTTTAGCCAAATTGGCTGAAAATATTCTGAAAAATCTTTCCTCCACAGTGATGCCTGGCTGCTATTTCAAGCCCTACAACATACCTTCACATATTTAAAATAATTTCTTTGCACAATATTTGAAAGTCTAGGATATATATGAATATTTAATTTGTGTACATCTTCTATAGAACAGCAGCAATCGTCAACTTGACCAGACAACTAAAAAATAAAAGAATAAAGTTTGTTGTATACTTTTAAAAATGATAATTATACTGTGATCAGTTAGTAAACATGTCAACAACATTCGGTGTTTTACAAAGCCTGAAGCTATGTTCAAAAAACTCTCCTGATCAGTGATTATTTGTTCTTATTTTCAATCCTGACGTTGCAAGTTATTTTTTTTCTTTGGTATACCATTCAATTGCAAGATCAGAAAACCTTTAGTATTCTTCATACATGTGCTACTGCATGTCAAAATATTAGTACAAACTCTAGCCTTTGCACATTGCATACGAGAAATAGAATAGTTTATTTTTATTCCACAATGGGTCTTAATTTTTTTAATAGGCTTTATCAAAATAAAGTTTTTCCATAGAAAACAGAAAAAGACTAAGTTAGGGACCATGTCAAAAATAAAATCTACATAGGAGAGTACTGAGTCAATGATCTTGCAATGGATGTTTCTTCGTACCAAAGAAACCAATCCATTGCAAGCTCATTGACCTAACACACTTCTGTACGGATTCATTTTTGTTAAATTTTGTCAATTCTAGTTGATTTTTAAATTAAAACCCTAACAAAAAGGTTGGTTTTGGAGCAAAATTTGAGATGGTCCCTTATGATGAGTTCTAGGTGTTTGAGTTAAGAGCATATAATCAGTGCAGGATTGATTTTTGAGCATTACTGCAGGCTTCATAGCTTTATAATGATAACTTATATCATGATTATAGCTTTATAATGGTTAGGGAGCCTCTCAAAAATAAAACCTACAGAGAGTACCGAGGCAATGATCGTGCCAAAGATACCAATCTATTGCAAGCTCATTGACCTAACACACTTCTGTACGGATTCATTTTTGTTGAATTTTGTCAATTTTAGTTGATTTAACCCTAACAGAAAGGTTGGTTTTGGAGCAAAATTTTGAGATGGTCCCTTGTTACATGCTAGATAAAAAATGTCTAATTATATTACATTTTTCTGATACTGTCAAGACACTAAATATAACTGATGGAAATCAACTGTGGAGAAGTGTTTTTCCAGCTTTAAAGCTGAAAACTATACAGGTGATGTCTGGCAGTTATATTCCGGCTCGTCAGTATTAGGACCCTTCCAATCTGAAAACACTTTATCTCCATATACTAATCTTTAAAATACAAAATAATGTAACAACTAAGATCCTGAATGAAGTCTAGGAATGCAATGATATCAGTATTAGATAAAATGTAGTAGTAGATTAAGATTTAAGCAGGATCTTAATAAGATCTTAATAGGATCTTGGAAATTTCTTGATAAATTGGGATTTTTTTTTAAATAGTCCTCCTCCACAGGTTATGTGTGGAAGTTATTTCCAGACTTTCGACTCAACTGAATATTCAATAAAGTAACATCCTGCAGGGGACCAAATTATTATAAGTATCAACAAAAAATGGTGTAGGGTGTATGCTCTTCATTGCAGATGCTATTTTTTGACATTATGCAGTGATCAAAATAAAATTAAATAATCACTGTGGAGGAGAGATTTTTGAGCATAGCTTCAGGCTAATGTCAACCTCTGTTATGTTTAAGTGAACATTGTTAGAAATATGAGAACAGCAGCTACTTACAAATTGATGAGCAAATATATTTGCCTCAATTGATGCGATATTCAAAAATAACATAAAAATAAATGTATGTCTGAAAAAACAAAACTTCATAACCATAACGTATTCCGGTCATAGCATAACTTTAAAATACATTTACTCTCCAACTCTCCCTCTTTTAACTAAAACATTAATTTATCTTATAAGCAGCTGATATTTATATTACAAAGATTTTGCTTGAAGAAATTAAATAAAAATTTAAATTTTTATTCCACACATGTTTCAGCTAAGTAAACATGAATGTTATTTTTTAAATGCTATATATTATGTATATCAATGAATTTTTATGTGCTGTGGCAAGTTGTGATTGGATACGTCAGATTTTCGTTTGAAATTATTAATTATAAGTGTTAATATTATGCATTATATCAGGATCTGCTTTTAAAGAAGGGATTAAAAAATCCCTATGTTCCATTAAGGTGATAAACATGGATTACACTACAGTATATAATATATAATAGAAGCTGATTCAATCAAGTATGTGTGTATTCTTTTAATCTGATTTATCTTGTTACTTACTTACTTACTTACTTAGGTATTATTTCTGCTGTGATGTAGTGAGTGTAGGTTGGGGTGGTTGGCTAGTCGTTGACAGTTGAAAACTTATTGACTTGTCATGATATACCCGCCAAATCTTGTTTAAGAACTCGAATGCCCTGCCATGTGCTTATTTTTTTATTTATTTTCTAAGGCCTGATTCATATTAAAATAAATTCTAAAGTTAAAAAACAATATGTATGAAGTATTATTCTAACCCTAATATGGCTGGGTCCACCACCGCCTAAGGTTTTTTTTAATAACTTTTTTTCCATTACTGCTAGTGACTTGAAACTTTGTGACTTTTCATACAATTCTATTTCACATCTTTTGCCGATATTTATAAGTTATACCTAATAAAAAAGTGGAGATAAAGGTTATATTCTGAAACCACCATTTCAAGCTAAGTTTCTGTTATTGAATTGTATTTTTTCTTCAAAGGTAATTATGAAAAACTTAAGTTGAATTTGGAATTGAAACATGAAACTTTGTCCAATTACTATGTGTAGTGATGGGAATCATTTTGGTAAATTTTTGTCACATGACTATTCCGTTTCCCCGATTTACTTGATTTTTTAAAATTCGGGTTTTAAATTGGGTTTTCGGAATCATTTGACTCTTTTTTTTGTTTGAATTATATAAAACCTGTAAAGTATGTTAAGAAGGCGCCGATTAGCTCACTTTAATTGAAAACAGAACTGAAAAATTGTCTAGAACATTTTTAATCGCATTTTATATGTCTCATCAAGCAAGGTTCTAAGACTGTTCTTAATTGACATCCATAAAGAAATTGAAGAGTTATGAAGCCTAATCATCGATCATTAACACAAGTGCAACAACAACATCCAGCTCCAAATTCAGCCTCAACCAATCACTGCCAATCTCGAACAAACACAACGTCTTGAACAATCCAATAGTAACTAAAACATGTCAAACATACCAGTCTCACAAGCTCACAGAAATGTTGATGCCCGATTAAAATTTGTGCATTGTTGACGCAGACTCATCAGAAGCAGATAAAATCGCTCCGTTGAATTTCAAGGCATGTACATAACCTTTTACTAATATTTCTAGCCCCCATGCACCTCCTACCATTCGCTCAAGCATCTTTAAACAGTTTAGAAAGGGGAATACATCGATTCTGCACTTCTCTTATCGGCACTGCACAACATCACAATGCTGTCCAATTTTAATTTACTATATCCTTCAAACATATTCCAGGTAATTTGAACCCTATTACTGGTGATCTCAATTTCAGGCACATTTGTCAACATGTATCACTCGCCAACCACCTACTACCTACCAACGCTGCTCCCAATAACAAATTAAGACATTCAAACACACTACAACAATTACACAAACACATTCAATAACTGCTATCTCAGATATTAGCCCCATCCAACAAAATAAACTACAATGCAGCATTTAACTGATGTCTTACTTTCTCTCTGACACACAACCTTCAAACAGCACCATTACACGAGTACAACCTCTCTTCATAAGTAGTAGTCCAACACACCCACCAGCAACATTAATATTCTAGCAGCAATCAGACACCATGTCATCCTTCATCCAGCTATACATGCTTACTCGAGCCATCAAATGCATTCCTGGACGCACCACTCAACATATTTGCTCACCTAACACAGCACCTATAATGTTATAAATTGAACCATGATATGAGGCTTTCTGCACTCTTCAGAATGACTCTCCAACTATCACACATTCAACCCATACAACACATTGCCAAAATCGCACATACAAATCATAAACCAAAGAGTTCACCTTAAGAGTGAAAGCATACAAAACGATCTATCTTGACTTGATTACACAATCCACCTCACTCCTACTAACAGCTACCAGCTCAACTCCAACAATTATTAAGTACCTCTACATACACCCTACCAAAACTGATCCCCTCTCTACTTATTAATGGGTCATATCTTACATGCAGCAGGCTCAACAAATCCATCAATCAATGTACCACTCTTCACCAACACCAGCAACTAAAGTATCCAGCCACTCATTCCACTCATATCAGAGCTATAACAACCGCAGCACCTGGTCCTCCACAGGGGACAACTCAGTATGAAATAAACGAGGGGGGGGGGGGGGAGGGCGCTTATTATTTTTTGAAAATTCTAACTCCCTCTTCCTCCACCCAAGCCTAATAAATTTGGAAGAATTTTGATACTGCAGAGTACGACTCAATGGATTACTCAATATGGTATGAATATTGTGATTCACATATAGCTTGCAATCCATTTCTCTGTATAGCAGACAGCATTGTATTGTATGGCGGTCACATCGCTTACAATCCACATTGCGTATATACCGACCTGTGCATGATATGTTACATACATAGTTCATGATATATTGTTTGGTGTATCGATATATACTGTTCTTGTCTGCACAACAGCTCAATGAGAGAATTAATAACTTACGTGACAAAAACAGGTAGCTTTGTTCTCCTTCTCTTCATTTTTCCAGAATGCAAGCGAGGAACAAATGAAACTTAGGTAAATCACTTTTAGTATTGTAATCATATTAATCTAAATAGTGAACGATATATATCAACAATATAAACAAATACACAGTATTTAGATTCAAGAATGACAAAAAGGTGAATGGGGAGTAGCACTATGATGGAAATATAACTGTTCAACTGACATGTGGGAAGATATCTGGAAGATATTGATATATATATACAGTGCCCTTTCACGAGTGGAGTTAAAAAAAAAATGTGGGTGCGAGTACTGCGGGTGCAGTAAAAAATGCAGTAAAAAATAGCCCTGTTTTCCAATGACGTCATCATAAATGATGTATACAGGAAGATAATTATGCTAAAATGTTAATTATACGTTAATCTAACTTTCTGGAAAGTTTCAACACCACGGCATGGTTTCATAAGAGCTTTTGAAGGGACGGGTCTACGTTGGGGGGGGGGGGGGGGGGGGGGGGGGGGGGGGGGGGGGGGG
>JAULBZ010006099.1:0-12697 GCA_032360805.1 Neoturris breviconis
CATTAGGACCAATTCAAATGTATATGATCTAATTATTAATAAGGAGATGGTAAAAGAGGAAGTAACTAAACTAAACACCAATAAATCTTGTGGCCCAGACGGAATTCATCCGATTATGTTGAAGGAACTTGAAGGAAATTTTCAACTGGGAAGATCAAGAGATGGAAAACGAGGAATCTACAACAACTCGTTTTATCAACGATCAACAAAGATATGGAATGAACTGCCCAAGTTAGTCGTAAATGCTCAATCCACCAACGCATTTAAAAATGAACTGGATCTTTACTGGAAAAATGAGAACATTAAGTTCGATCACTCAGAAGATCTATCATAGAGGCTTTATAAGCCTGCGAATTTGTATTTCTTAATTATTATTGTATATAGAATACATACAATAAAGGGGAAGTAATGATTCGGTGTATACACCACATACAACAAAGAATACACCTAATAAGGTAATGATTCCATGTATACACCACATACAACATAGAGCACATTCAACAAAGTAATGATTCCATGTACACACCACGTACAACATAGAGCTTATTCAACAAAGTAATGATTCCGTGGATACACCACGTACAACATAGAGCACATTCAACAAAGTAATGATTCCATGTATACACCACAACTATTACACAATAAAAGCCGTTGTAATGCCTTGTAGACCAAAATAATATTGCATTTAAAGAATCTTTTTTTGAAAATTTCCGGTCCCGAGGGCCGAAAGTGGTCCTGGGTCCGTTTGGAGAAACTGTTGGAAAAAATTTTGGTTAGCAGTTTTCAAATACAACAACGTGAAAAGTCACCGATTTTGGGCCTAATACGATTAGCGGATCAGAAGTTATGCGGACATTTCGGGGGTTGTGGTACAAAGTACTCCCCCCCTCCCCTCCGGGGAAAATAGGGTTAAGCTGGATTTCCACTTGAAAGATAACCAAAGCGTAACGTACCGTACACATTATAAACAATATGATTGGTCCGTTGTTTGTTTATTCTTTTGTTTGTTCTTCCAGGGTTACGTTACGGTGCCTAAAAAAGATGAATTCAGTTTGACTTTTCAACGTAGCGTACCGAATAGTTAGGAGAGAGAATTGAACTTCGTCTGTAGATCAGGCTAATACAATTAACAGAGAATACGTATCTAATAATACATGGGGAAGTAGCTAATGATTCCATATATACGCCACATACAACAGAGAATACTCCCGATAAAGTAATAACCCAGTATGTGGTGTGTACTTCCCCTATTGCACTATTCTCTGTATATATATATAATATATAATAATAATAATAATATAATCACTGTTTGGAAGGTTTTGAAAAGAAAATATAATTGGAGTGGATGGATAATGTTACTTCCTGGCTATTGTACGTTTTCTATATATTGCAGGCTTTAGAAATCTGTTCATTGGACTGCGTCAAAGGATTATACTATGGAGGCGGAGGTAGCTTCAACGAAAAGAATTCAACGTATTTAGAACATCTCATCATTTATATAGGTGACGATTGTTTGAATTGTTTTAAATTTCTAATTCAATTTATAAATGTGAACGAACACTTTAAACACGGATTGACACTCCTCCATAGAGCTTGTGCTTTTAATAGAATTGAAATAAGTAAACTTTTAATCAAATTGAATGCTCATCTGGATGCTGTTGACAAATATGGAAGGTAAGTTTTTATTGAAAATACTTTAATCATGCACAAAATATTGTTCTTCATCGTCATCTATCCTGTTTATGATATAGACCTTCTGGGCCTGTCCTTAGATTACATTGTGTGTATTACAGTCGAGTTTTGTAGGTATACATATACTAGTTATCCCTATTAATACTGGGCCTTTTAGGGGCTCCTCAATACTAGGGGTTTAATAAAACCATGCTGTAGTGTTCAAACTTTCCAGAATGTTAGGTCAATAAATATTTTGGCACAATTATTTTTGATGACGTCATCCAAGGCAAAACGTGCCGCAAAAAACAGTTTGGTCACCAAAATGTGTCAGAACGTTTATCAAGCAACAATAAAAAGAAAACTTTATTTTTTAACTACCTGTCAAATAATTGTTTGCTAAGGGAAAAATCATCCTAGATTAATTATAGGAAAAGTCCTAAAATTTCTAGTCGTATAAGCTAAAAAGTCATTTAAAAAAGATTTAGAGGACCCTCGCCTCAGTAGGAATAGGGTTAATGCAAATTAAAAATTCAAATCAACAATGTGTACAAGATTGTTTTCATGAATATTCGTTTATAACGGTCTGTTTTTAAATTGTTTGAACGATTTGTATCATTAACAAAACGGATCGATATAAAGGATGAGTGTGTTAATAAATTTAAAATTCGTTTCTTGGTTACTCATTACGTTTCTTATTATCTTATTATGTACCGTACTGTTTCAACTCCTGAAGAATTCTCATCGGATTTTCTCTTCATAAAAGCACTATAATCGGATTTTCCGTTAACTAGTTAACTAGTTATTGCCGAGAGTAATCCCCTGATGAGCTAATCCTTAATCATATGTCATTAACGAAAAGTATGTTAAAACTACAAAAGCGAATAGCGTCATAATCATTTTGTTTTAGAACTTGTCTGATGTTAGCTGCAGAAAACGATAATGCTTCAATTATTCATCTGCTACTGCAACATGAGGCAAATATCAATGTTATTGATAACAAGGATCGATTAGTCTTTGATTACATAAAAGCAGGAAGTGGGTATGGATATGATTTTCTTCAGTGATCTTAGTGAGCAAAAACTTTGTTTTAGCTTCTTTAGGGATTGTTATTGTTAATATTAAGATCCCTCCTTACCGACACACGGCACGAATTTACGTCAATAAAATAGAGACGTCGGCGTTGGTTAGATATCACGAGCACACTATTAGGGAAGTGGACAGGAATCTGTTTTGGTTTAGAAATATGAGTTTTGAATTATTTATTATTTTACTTAGCACTATGTTGTCAATATGTTTAAATATTCGTGAAGTTTTCTTTCTTAAGAGATGTTTAAGGTTAACATTTCAAAATATAACTATTATTATTCATTCGTGGTTTACATCTGTTTTCTAAATAGGTGTTCACAGTTACTCAAAGCTAGTTTGAGAGATTTTCGTCCACTTGATTATTATAAAGTTGAAATAAAACAAGGTAATCTGATTAATTTAGTTTTTTGTGTTGTCGTTATTGTCATTGTTTTTCACAGTTGATTAGAATATGTTGAAATTTTTAATTTCTCAAGCCTGAATATAACTGCTGGACATCCCCTGTGGAGGAGGTTTTTTTTAGTATATTGTTCAGCTTTCTGTACTAAAAAACACTCCTCCACAGTTGATGTCCGGCAGTTTTATTCAGGCTTTTATTTACTCTATCCAAAACAAGGGCACCCTACTGGTTTTTAAATTCCCTAATACTTTCTTTTCATCCTTCTATTTTAACTGTTCTTTATATTTTAATTGCATGAGGCTACAAAATCAACCTAAAAATCCTGAATGGTTTAAAGATATACCAAGAAAATTTGTGTATATTATTTTCTCCGGGGTATAATTTTACTTGATTGTAACTTTAGAATATCCTGATTATTCAATCAACCCCATCAACAAGGTTAGTAGTCTTCTTTCATATATGTAAATCATGTAAAACTGAACTGAGGTGAGAAGAAAAAAAGTGTAAGACAAGCCTGAAGATAACTGTCGGGTATCGCCTGAGCAAGCATAGTAACATTCCTCCACAGGTGATGTCCGGCAGTTATATTCTTGTAAGATTAGAAAATGTATTATTTACAATGATTAACTTAAGTGTAAATGATATCTGCGGAAGAGGGTATCACCTCTGGAGGAGAGTGATTTTAAGTACAGTTCTCAGATTTGAAGGTGAGGCCACCGTTATTTTAAGACTTGCTCTTTGACATTTGTTAGACGTCGCCTGCACAATCGTAAAGCCAATCAATTCCAAGATAGTTAACTTGGTATCCTCCACCGCAGATCTCACTTACGCTTAGTTTAACCATAGGCGCAAGGTAATCAAGATACTAAGAAACTAATTTCAATAAGCGGCGCCGAATCAACCGTCGTTAGTAACATATAGTTTGATTGTCGTATTCCTGCAGATAATAAAAAACTATTAGCAGTTAAACGATGTAAACTCTTAGCGCAATTTTGTATTATCTATTTGTAATGTGACACCTTTTCCTAAACGTAATATACTAAGCTACTTTCTCTATTTCTTTATCATGTTAATGTGTCGAAAGAAAATAATATTTTTAACGAGACGAATAATCAAATTCATTGAAACATCACAAATAACAACTGGAATATTATAGTTCTGTGGTGAAAATGTCGAGGTATTTCTAACCTCGCGTTGTTAGTTGTGAACAGCAAAATATCAGGAACCTTAATTTTACACGATACTGTGGAAGTATTTGATATATTATTTGGTTAAGTGTGTCCATGCATTTCTTTACTTTACTGTAGGACGTTGTGGTGAATGGGGTCAGCGATTACGTTACTCTTCAGCTAATGGAGAAGGAAACCGAAAGACATCTAGTTGAATTGGATCAACAAGAGAAGAAAAGTATATTGTTAGTTAAAGAAATAGGTGATTTGACGGAACGGTATGTATAAATTGTTTTTTTGCTTCTTGCATTCGTAAAGTTAGATTTTTTAAAATAAATATCATGTTTTATATCAGAGATGTGGGAGGAATGGATAGAGAACCGACTTTAAAGCTATTGTTACAGGGTCAGTTCTCTTTTGTTTTTCGCGCGTTCGGATGCATTGCGAAAAATAATTTATCCAATCTGAATGCTTTTAACTAATTTATGTAAACATTCCGATCGAAGAAAGAATCTGACTTTTGAAGCGAGAAGATTCATATTCTGGCACATACATAAGATGGCTGCTGTAGAAAACGATTCTTTTAGCCTAGAAAATATAGATTTTAATGATAATGTTGAGCTGTTTCTTGATGGTACAGACCAGGGATATTCCTTGTGCAGACAGAAGAAGGACAATATGTTTGTAGAGGAGTGCGAGCTCAAAGAGAGCAAAGTTGAAATTCGGTGGTAAAATGATATTAAATTGTGGTTTATGAAAACGGAAGTGTCGTGGATTTTATATTTTACAGTTGTGGAAAATATATGGAAACATTAATTTATCTTGCGGCACCCCAAACAGTTTGGCTTTGTCAGACTGGTGTCAATCAGGCAATATAATCGTTTTACAAGCCATACTAGAAGGATGACTATTACATAAATTATCACATCTCATTTAAGGATTAGTCCATGAGATCAGGGCCAATTTTCGTGGACATTTTGGTGAATAAACGTATTATATATTGATGGAAAGCAAATTCTATCTAGAAAAAAGATAGCGAAGTTAATAGGTCTGTTTAGGTCATCTTTGCTGAAAATTTCGCACTCCTTTGTAAGGCACTTTTTCCTGAAACCCAATTTCGATATTAGATGAAGATTATATCGCAAAATTTTGAATATAGGCTAGGAATGGCAAATGATGAAAATTTATTTTGGGTAATTTTAAAATTAAATTGGGTAACTAGGGATAATTTTCCCTAGTTTTTTTTGTTATTATTTTTGCTAAAAAGGTTTTGGTATATAGCTATGAAAGAAATGTATTTTCACCTAAAAAATTTTTTTGCTACAAATGCTCTTACATTTGATGATGTCAGCAAAAACATTACGTCAGCCGAATAATTTTAGCGTTAAAATGTTCGAATAAGAATGATGTATAACCTGACCAAGTTTCATACATATTGCATTAACGTATCAGAAGTTATGCGAGGGGAGACTCAGACCCCAGACTTACAGAGCCCAGCCTGAATAGGGTTAAACTAAAAAGGCGCAATGAATCATCCATAAATAATGTTTTCTTATATATCTATTTTCATACATGTGGTTCATTACAAAGGGTTTGAATTTGAATAAAATGACCAATAAACCATTCATAAATAATGTTTACTTTATCTATTTTCGTATCCGTGGTACATTTCTCTGAGCCTTAATAATTGTAATTAATAATTGTAAAAAGTCAAAAAGTAACATTTCAAAATTAAATAAGAAAAGATTGGAAGATGCTTTTGGTTTTCCATTGATTGATTCTGACATAACATAGCTCTCTTACAAAATCTTGGAATATGACCATTTAAAAATGGCTGAAATTTTTACACAGAAAAATATAAGTAGGTTTGTTCGCTGTTAAAAGCTGAGGCTTGATTTTAATAACAGATGATGACAACCGTTAAGTGTTAACTTAATATATTAAGTGTAAGTTTATATATAAGTACATTTGAAACAAAATGCATTAAGTTAAAATGATATGATGTGTAATGATGTATGATGTAGGATATATAATGTGTATGCAATTCATATCCACTGTGGAAAAGTCATTTTTGAGTATTTCTTCAGGCTTTCTTCAGATATGAAATTTCACTGCCCTCCTCCACAGTGATTTGATATATTTTTACCTCCATAAAGGTGTTCCAATTGTTTATTTGATCTGAACCTTTATCAACTTAATAAGAACATGAAATCCTAATACCTGTAAAGTTAGTGTGTTAATCCTTGATAATTGTTTATTTGAACTGAAACCTTACCATCTTAATAAAGACATATTTCAAACAATATGCAATTGATTACATTTTTCTAAACTTCACATTATAAACTCAATAGAAATTTTCAATGCTCAAAAATTCCTTCTCCACAACGATTATTTGCTCTTATTTCGAAAACTGATAGGTGTGTACACATGTAGGTAAATATATTCGATAGGTTTGATTTTCCAAAAACGTTTACCCCAGGGGGAGCACGTTGATCTGACGTTGGTTAATTTTGGAATATTTTGTAGCAACTGCAGAAAAAATCATCAATTAAAAGAAAAAGAAAAAAATTGCATTTTCAGAGATGTAGGTACTGTATAGTAGCTACCAATATAACATTCAATAAAATATAGAGCACAATAACCATTTGTCATATGTCAATACCTTATGGGAAGAAACGAATGCGGAATTAAAGAATGCCAATTTGCTCAGAATTATTCAAGATCCGCATTATTCAAGATTTTCATGCGCTTGACTTGTTTATTTACTTTACGAAAAACAGTATACATATTTTTTTTAGACGAATTAAGTACCAAACAAAAAAAATCGGTTTTTATTATTGATTCGCAATCTTTAATTCCGCAAAATGTGCTTATTTCGAGGTGCGATTCGCATTCTTCTATAATTCCGCTTTTTTTTTGTTCTGCAAACACTTTCTTCCCTTAACCCTATAAGACCCGGGCTTTTAGGGGGTCTAATAACCCGGGGGAGGGGAGAGGGTACAATGTACAATTTGAACAAGTTTTGCCCACTGGGTAACGGCAGTGATCGAAATAATAGTAATTAATCGCTGTGGAGAAGGGATATTTGAGAATGTCTTTATAAGCTGAAACTATGCTCAAAATCACTCCTCCACAGCGATTATTTCTCTTGTTAAAAATTTCGAAATATCAACATGGCAGTTTTATTCGTGTCTTTCACTGTATTGTAAATGAACTGCGATTATTGTCGACACTTAAGTGTAGTAATAATAATCACTCACCATGGAAACAGTAGCTAACTATGGAGATTTTGCTTTTCTGAAGTTAGTGCCACCTGCTTGCCAGGAGTATTTTATCAATATGAGCTTCTTTGTTGAATTTCTACATGTGTGAGATAATCTGTTTAAAAAAAATCTAGTTCACGATTTTCATTTTGTGAATCTGGTATTGTTTGTACAGACAAAACGGTAGTCGTTTCCACAAAACTTCTTCATACACAAGTTATCTTTTTGAATGAAAGCCTTTATTTATATACGTTTATTTAGAGTGGCTATACTCGAAAATAAACAAATGTGGAATGGTAAATATGATGGGGGCATACCACGGTCGCCTGTGAAAACGAATGGTGTAATGAAGTCTCTATTTGCGAGGAAAACCTCGCTGAATCATGAAGAATGGTGTGTGTGTTATAATAAGTTGGTTGACCAATATGATGAATTACAAAGAGCTTATGAAAAACTGTTGATGGTTGAAAGTGAAAAAGAGTTAGAACTTGAGAATAAAATGGACGATCTTAAATCGAAGAAACTTGAGAGGAAAAGTGTTGAAAGTGAAGTGTTTTATTTAGAGAAAGAATTGTTAAAATTAAAACAAAAAGTTGAAATTACTGTTGACACTAAGCTTGCAGTGAAGAAAGACATACAAGTTCTTGAGAAATGCATCCCGAAAGAAAAAGAAGAGTATCGAGAAAAAACACGATATTTTGATGTTGAAAAAAGAAACAAGAAGCAAGAAGTCGAAAATTTGGCTACGGAATATAATCGTAAGCGGAAAAAAATCGAGAAATTGAAATCGGAAGAAAAGCGATTAATTGAAAAAATTGAAGTAAATAAATCTTATCTTGAACGTGATAATGAAAATCATTCGAAACTAATTCTGAAATGTAATAAATTAAGATCGAAATATGAAGCATTGCAGCAAGAAGTTTCTCCATAATAATATCTTATTATATGTTATCTCCCTAATATTGTAGTCACTCTCTGCTTCTTGTCCAATTCTCTTCTCAAAAACCAAAGCTTTGGGCTATTATGCATCGGTATCTAGGCTTCGTCCACATTTTAATTTTGGAGAAGGCTTTACTTTCATCCACACATGTTATTTCGACAATGGAATCTGTGTTTAACTATTAAAACATTGAGTTGAAACTTTTAGACCCTATTTTTTCTTATTGTATTACATATAATGGAAAGTCTAATGCATGTTTAAGTCGCTTTTTCCCAGTGATTTTACTATTTTTAACCCTTGCAGGCTCATCTTGGTATCTTTGCAGAATAAGGTGGGTCCCTCAAATGTTAGCATTTTGTTGCGATGTTTTCAAAAACGAATTAAATTATGAGTACTTTGTCCAGTTTCAATAGCCCAATGGGGAAAAACTTGTTTATGGCCAGCAGTAAAAGACACTAAGCGTTTTTCTAGCGTCTTTACTTCGGACTTTGAACAGGTTTTTGCCTACCGGGAGGAAATTATTGTATCCTTGTATTTTATGTTTTGTGTATATATGTGTGGTCTGTATATTTATAATTACCGGAAAAACTAATATTATTTATTTATTTAAAAATTGGATTTATTTTATCTAGCCTGTTCACATATCCCACCTAAGTGTCAGGCTAATTATTCTAGAGTATTCTTTTATCCAGGTGTTTGTCAATAGACAATTTAATATTTAATTAAATGAGTTTTGTTTTTTAATTTTACATATTCAAGGTGTTCATCCCAATGGGCAATATTTTGTTCAAAATCCGCAGTGAAGGCATTAGAACAACGTGAATAAGTTTTAGTGTCTTTACTTTGGACTTTGGACAAGTTTTCGCTCACTGGAATGTTTAGATTTATTAATTAAATCCTCTCACAAAAAATACATTCCAAGAACATGTTTTGCTTTGAATTTATTTTGTTTTGATACGTAAGAGGTTTTGTTTTGATACGCAAAAGAGGCGTCGGAATACTACTAAATTTTTAATTTTGCTGATATTTAGAGAAGATAAATTTGCTGCCGTAAATTTAGCCCAGTTTACATTACCCCATAATTAAGATTTGGTTTACATGGGCTGCAAGTCTATAAAGGTAAAAAAAAAATTTGCGGAAAATATTTTTGCGTTTTCGCCCCTAATCCGAAGAATATCTTTCTCAAAAATCAACCCATCCGCAAGATTAACTTCTGCAAAACACAACACTAGCAAAATTAATCCGCAAAATCAAGAGAAATTTCCCATTTTTCGAATGAGATTTTCATCCTTTTATTCGCAAAAATTAATTCCACAAATTCACCGTTCTTAAAGGCTTCAAACGCGAAAGTTAATTCCCGCCAAATATTTCATATCCACTCATTCGCAAAAGTTAATTCCATACGCAAAAAGGAAATTTTTGCATTGCAAAAGTTCTACTACTTTCGGCAGTCAACACCCGTTTTCATGCATTTGTGAATCTATACGGTATTCCCCTTGTTGACCAATTCATGGCTCCTAATACCCGCATTCGAAATCTGAATGAATCCCTTTGTAATAATAATCGAAGCCTTCACGCACTGCTTGTTTATTTTTAGAAAATAAAATAAAAAATGAAAGTTCTGATCACAGGTGCATCAGGTCTTCTTGGTCGGGTCATAAAATCTGAATTTGAGAAAAATACAACATGGCAAATACTCGGAGTGGGTTATACTCGTCTTGAAGGTGGATTGAAGAAAGTGAATCTTAAAAATGAAAGTGAAATTGTTGAGACCATCAGTGATTTTAAACCTGACGTTGTTATTCATTCAGCTGCTGAGAGAAGACCTGATTTTGTTGCTAACCAAGAAAAGGAAACTGAACTATTAAACATTACTGCCACGGAAACTATCGCTAAATGTGTAAACAAATATGGCGGATTTGTGCTATATATAAGTACCGATTACGTATTTGATGGTACCAATCCTCCTTATAAATCTGCTGATGCTCCTAATCCTTTGAATAAATATGGTGAAACGAAACTTCTAGGTGAAAAACGAACTCTAGAATCATGTAAACTATCTGGTGTGTTGAGAGTACCTATACTCTATGGGCAGTTGAAATATGTAAAGGAAAGTGCTGTTACAGGTGAGTCGAGAACAAATTGCGCGAGAGGATTACCTTAAGTGCAGAAATTTTCGCGAATCAAGGAGATTTCTTTTTCTTCGAATTTCACAAATCAGGGAAAAACTGTTTTTAGCGTCCAAAACTTTCGAGAATTAAGGAAGGAGGATGAGAAGACAAACTTTAACCCAATATATGCTAGGCTTATTGGGGCTCCTCAAAGCTGGGAGGATCCGCCCTTCATAACTTTTGAACGACTAATAGGATTGATAGTCTATCACAAACGGAACAAAATTCATTTTAATTGGCTCATTTTCTTAAAAAACTACTCTCTTAGAATTTTGATTAAAAGAGTTCTACAAAAGCTTTTTTCAGTCTGTTTACAGTTTTGGGTAGGTATTAATATTCTTTCATATAGTTTCCGAATTTTTAGTGAAAAGGCAGCAAACGTCAAATAGATTTATATTAAAACAAGGCAAGTCTCAGCATCATCGCTGGTCTACTTTAATATTATCTTTCGTGGATGGGAAAAAACGATTTTTCAAAAAGAATCGCGGACATAAACTTTCGCGAAAAGAGACAAAAGAAGAGGAAAAAAGAATTAATAAAAAAATACCAAAAACAATGTTATCCACGTCTTCAAATGTTGTCTTTGTCGTCTAACTCTTTTAAATAAATCGAATGACCTCTTTTATCTTCGAATCACTCGCTTCTTCCATTGTTGCTACTTTAGAAAATTTCCCTGTCGGGAGAATAAAGTTTCTGACAAGTAATATATCTATCGCATCACATATTTCTTTCAAAATCTTCACCCCCAATCTGAGCAGTTCGGATCATTTGTAAAACCGTAGCGTATAGACTGAATAAACATCAGGAAGACTATTTCATTAATAACACTGCTCAAATTGTCGAGGAGAGTTTTCCGAATTTCATTGAAAAAAGGGCAACGGCAGCAGATAATGCGCCACTGATTCAATTTGTAAGGTGCACTCAACTAAAAAGTGGATTAAGAGTGTCCCGAAAACCATGCTTAAATTTGTGTTCCCGCAAATGACTTAAACTAACTAACTGTGATACGAGTAAGTAACTTCAGCCCTATAGGATCGTGAATATTATAAACAGAAGAGCACTTTGGTCTAAAAAACCTCATCGATTCATTTTTAAAGGCTGAAATGGACTTCAGACATCTAATTTCCGGATCAAGATTATTCCATACATTAACACCACAAAGAAGGAAAAACGAATTTTTATAGCTAATCAGTTTGTGCGAAAAAGTTTTTCGTATTGTGGGAAACTGATATGGAGAAATGTACTCTCTTAAATGTCGCGGTGCATTACCATTAATAATTTTTGAAAAGCAGATTAACCTACGGAATTTTCTTCTGTCGGATAGCCATTCTAGACCAAGCTCTTGGTATAAGCGTTCTTTAGAAGTTCCTCTAATCACCTTTATGTTGTTAAGCTAACTTTGGGACAGGTATGTGTTAATTATGAAATACTAAATGAAATATATAAAAGTATTGAAAAATAGACCAGATTGCATATTTTGCAGACTGTTTTTGATGACGTATTAATGACGTCATCAAATCAAAAATATTAATGGCAAGGTGTTTGTATTGAAAAGAAGAAAAAAATGCGGTATTAAAGAATGCGAATTCGCATTCTTTAGTTCCGCATTATTCAAGATTTTTAAGTGATTCGCATTCAGTACCAAAAAAATTCTGTTTTAATTACTGCCTTATTAAATTTTTTCGAGGTACGATTAGCATTCTTTAATTCTGCATTTTTTGTTCCGCAAACACTTTCTTCTCTTAACCCTATACTCTTAATCCTATACTAGGCTTTTTAGGGCTCTGAGAATCTGGGGGGAGGGGCCCCATTGTAACTTCCCCCCCGCCCCCACTCTATAACTTTTGATAGAACCATGATGTAGTGTTGAAACTTTACAGAAAGTTGGATCAACCCATAATAAACAATTTTACAGAATTTTTTGTGATGATGTCATTACTTCTGAAGACGTCATCAAGGAAAAACAGGTACCTGTTAAAAAATTGGTTACTAAG
>JAULBZ010006101.1:0-12693 GCA_032360805.1 Neoturris breviconis
TTTCTGTGCTATGATATAGTCCTTTGTGGTAGCAGTGGGAGAATTATTTTCATAACTGAATTCAATAGTTTTGATCAATTCGTTATCAGAAAGTGTGAATTCCCAAATAAAGACAGCATTGTCACCAACTTTTGCTTGTATTATTGACTGTAGGTTTGTGAATTCAAGTGCATAAACTAAAAGGAAAAGAACAATCAATTTTCTAAGTTTTCACAGGGTTCAAAACCTGGATGCCCAGTGGACAAAGACTTGCTCAAAGTCAGCCATAAAGATGCTTGAGTGATAATGCAAGCCTAAAAATCACTGTGGAGGAGTAGTTTTTAAGCATTGCTTCAGGTTTAACATACTGTGCAACACCCCTCTGACCCCCCTGAATAATTGAACCCCCTTATATAGGTCAACCTAAAATTCAAAAATCGCAACACCCTTCCTACATACAAAAAATCTCTTGACTCCCCCCTAAATGGGTCAACCCCCACCTAAAACTTCAGCTAATGGTAACCCCCCACCCTAATCTCCTTCCTAAATTCTGGGGGGAGGGGGTTGGGTGCATACTATGTTTAGCCTGAAGCAATGCTCAAAAATCCCTCCTCTACAGTGATTATTTGCTTTTATTTCAAACACTGATTCACTTCCTTATTAAATTATAAATAAAATATAAAGATATATGCTAATGTACAGAGGAAATTGATTACTAATTGTTGTAAAGTTCATTAAATGGTTAAAAAATAAGAACGTCATATATTTATAACCCAATTGTTAAAATGATAGCAAATAATTGCTATGAAGGGGATATTTTAACACCCTCCTACACAGTGATTATTTGTTCTTATTTCAGCATATAATCGAATGGTTGAAATAACAGTAATTACTGTGGATGGTACTTTTGAACATATCTGATGAGTCAAAATGAGAGCAAATAATCACTGTGTAAGAGTGATTTTTTAGCCTGAAGCAATGCTCAAAAATCACTCCTCCACAGTGATTATTTACTCTTATTTCAACCACAGTTTAAAGTACAAAAAAATTAAATATATAATATATATATAATAAAATATATAAATCAACTCCACAAAAACTTTTTTGTATTCGAATTGTTGTCAATTCTATCTTTGTAGCTTCAAAAACTGATATATAACTACGTATAACTATTCATTTTCAATGGCCAAAATAAGAATATTTATGTGATTATACAGTGTTTGAAATATCTTTTTATTAAGATGGTAGAGTTTCAATAAACAATTGGAACACAATTTTCAAGGTAAAATCATGCCAGGTCACTGTGAATGAGTATAGTAAAATTTCATAAACAGGATAAACACCCAAATTTTACATGGCATCAGGATTTCGTGCCCTTGTTAAGTTCATAAAGTTTTAGGTTGGAACATCAAGGTAAAATTATATCAAACCACTGTGGATGAGAGTAGTGAAATTTCATATCATAGCCTGTAGCAATGATAAAAAATTACTCCTGCACAGTGGATATGAAATGCATACACACATTATAAATCATAGCATAGCGTACACACCAAATAAAAATAGAGAATAAACCTATGTTATAAGTATTAGTTGTGCTTTTAAAGTGTATTATGTATATGTATGTATAACACATATTATATTATTTGACTACCGTAATGCATCGATTAAGCGCCGGGTGCGTTTACTGACATTTTTGCGTTTAATCGAGGCATTACGGTATATTATGTTTTTATTAGTAGTAGAAATCATGTAGTTATCTGTTATTAAAATTAATAAATAAAGAATAATGAAATAGAAGATTACATTTTTTTACAACAACAAAAATTATGTCAATAAAAAAACCCGACTTTGTTGAATTGTTGTATTGTCATTATATCATATTTCTAATTAACATTGGGAGTAATTAATGATGTTATAAAAACCAACTAATACTCATGGTAGTAATTAATGTTTCATAACCCTAAAGTGGATAACACTAATATTTGTTTCAAAATCAAGGTAGCTTCTCAAAAATCAAAATGGATACTGATAAACAAACTTTCTTTGGTGGGCTAAAAATCACTCCACTTTTCTACCATTTTTATTTCCAGCACTAGCATTGTTCCGAAAGAAAAATTTGTAAATTCGATTGATTTGCAATGCAATTAATCTTGTATAAATGTATCGATTTTGAATACTTTTTGCTTGGTCTGTGCAAGTAATCAAAATTGAAATACTATACTCAAAATAAGATTAAATAAAATCACTGTGAAGGAGTGATTTCAGAGGATAGCTTGATACATAACTTGAAGAAATAATCAAAATGTACCCCACCAAAATGATTATTAATTTCAGCATTGAAAAGACAGTATTTTAAATAAGAGCAAATAATGGAACGGTGATTTCCCAGCATTACTTCACATTACAAAACCTGAAGCATTGCTCAAAAATCCCTCCTCCATTATTTGTTTCCATTCTTAACACTGAAAAATATATATGGTTTATCAATTAACAACAGACATCAGCCAATTAGCTTAATAAGCATTAATGATAATCAATTTAACACTAATTTTAAGTACATGAAAAATTTACAGAGGAGATTACTGAGTCAATGATATTGTAATGAATTGGTTTTTTCGTACCAAAGAAATCGATTCATTGCAAGTTCATTGACCTAACACACTTCTGTTCATTTATGTTGAATTTTAGTTGATTTAACCATACCAAAAAAGTTTTTTAAAAAAAGTCAAAATCAGACATTCACAATGTGTTCTTCTGGTTTGCCTATAACTTTTTGTCTAGTGGGAATCAAGCTTAAAAACAACAGTGACAATATAATAGTATAATTACTGTGGAAGGATTTTGCTCTTATTTCGAATAGTGAGCAATAATTAAATTTACAGAGAAGAGCACTGAGTCAATGATCTTGCAAACACAGAAAGCAACTCATTGCAAGCCCGCCAAGTCTCCACTTTTTTTTTGTTGAATTTTGTTAGTTGATTTATCCAAAGAAGTTGGTTTTGAAAGGAAATTTTGTTAGAACATAGTTTACCATGTTTGAAACAGAAACTCTCTCTGAGCTGATGCAATTATAAATCATGGGTGAAAGAAGCATGCACATATTATCGCAACAACTGCCAGTCAGCAAAGTTATGTCCTCAAGCAAGTCTGTGTGGAGAAGCATGGTTATTAGAAGATCTGATATGAAAAGGGTGCTGTTCGAATACCATTCGCTAGCTCCTTTAACCTAACTTAAACGCTATTCCACAATCTTTTCTAAAATCTTTGTTCTAGAAAATAATTACTTGCTTTTATTTTTTTAACTGTAACCTCCATTTTAAGTTGCATTTTATGTGGATTCAATCTAGTGGAAATAGCAGCTAAATATGTTATATTTTTAAGACCTTAATTTTATTTTAAAACAATTATATATACATATAATTTACCATGGTAACAAGCCTGAAAATTACTGACAGACATTACCTGTTGTGAAGTGCTTTTTGAAACTGAAACTGAAGCACTCCCCACAGTTTATCTTGTGGTAAGGTTATAATAAACTTGCCTTATTCCTGTAAAATAATGCCTATAGATATAATTTACAGATCATGAACAGCTGAAATAGTTTTAACAGGAAAGCACCATAGAAAGTAGGATGCAAATTCTCATAGTTTTCAAGCTTCAAAGAGCTAAATCAGGAAAATTAAATGTAGCTCTATCTCTCTTAATTTTTAAGCTTTGTTGTTCTTTACAAAAAAATTACAATACTTGCAATACAGTGCTCAAAATAAGAATAATCACTGTAGAGGAGAGATTTTTGAACATAGCTACAGTCTTTGTAGCTTGAAGTTTTACTCAAAAATGACTCCTCCACAGTGAACTAATTATTTCAAGCACTACAATAGCCGACAAAAAGATTACAAATTTAGTTTTTTGGTTTAATACAGTAGTTGACAATAATCTCTGTACAAAAATAATAACATTGTCAAAATTTTCGAACAAATAGATTACCCAACAAAAAGTTATTCCAAAATCCTAGTCATTAAGCTTTATGGTGGTAAGATTTTTCAGAAATTGAAATAAGAACATATACAGTAATCACTGTGGAAAGTTATTTGGATTCTAAAAAACCTGAAACTTATTTTAAAGGGCTGTTTTAAAGCTGGAAAAACCTCACAGTACAGTTTGCGTTTGAGAAATTCTTTCACTAAACTACATGGCTTTTATCAAGCACCGTATGTCTCAGTAATAATCAGTTAAAATGAAAGGAAATTGTCATAATAAAATTCATGTAATGCATATAAAAATACCAATACAAAAAGCATGGGATTTTCTGCTGAAACATCATAGTTTAAATCGTTTGTTTTGATGAAGCTTTTTAGTTAATTAGTTCATTTAATCTTTACAAGAAATAAAATACATATAACATATAGATCTTATAAATCAATAAATGCCGAAATGACAAAATATAAGCCAATTATTTAGAAGAGACAAAGCTTATATAATAAAAAAGTTTAAAGTTCTTTTAAGTTCATACTGACAAGACAAATAGAAGAAAGCTTTATTATACATTAGGTGGTCAAAATAAGAGTAAATAATCTCTGTAGAGGAGGGATTTTTGAGCATAGGTTCAGGCTTTGGAGTCTGAAGCTATATTCAAATATCTCTCCTCCACAGTGATCATTCGCTGTTAAATTAACCACTGATTAAGGTTTAATATTAAAAAGCTTTTATTGTATGGACTAATTATACAAATATGCCAGTGGTAGAAAAATTGAACATTTTTGAGCATAGCTTCAGGCTTTGTAGTAATGCTCAAAAATCATCTCTACACTGTGATTATTTGCTCTTATTTTGAGAATAGGTTCAGCCTAAAACTATTCTCAAAAATCCCTCTTCCACAGAGATTATTTTGGGCTATCATAAAGTTGGTGAACTAACAGAAATATCACAAACATCTTGATAATCTTTTTTAACTTAGAAAAAAATCAATGTTTCACAATCTTTTCTAAGAAACAAAAAAACTAAGTACAGTATTATATCAAATTACTGTCAAACATAAGAACAAACAATCATTGTGGAGGAGTGCTTTTTGAGCATATCTTGCTAGACATGTTGAAGAAAAGTGACATTTGCATAAACTTAAATTACAATGTATATAGAAAGTATATACATCATTATTGCATCACAGCACACTATGGAAACAGAAAGTTGCTATAATCTATTATAATAGTTATAATGTGTTAACCAAAAAGTGAAATAAGAGGTTAAAGTAGTTCTGCCCGTCAATTTGGCTTGAAATATTCTGAAACAATTTCCTCCACAGTGATGACCAACAGTTATTTAACCGCTGATATGACTAAATGCAAAATCAAGCACAACGTCAAATGATACCAAAGCTAAAAAACATCTGTTTTTGAAGGAAACACTAATTATATACATCAAACAGAAATATGTGTGTTGACATGTGTTTTTATAAAATAAAGAAAATAAAGTGATGAAAATCATATATAAATTTAGTGCATTCTCTGTTTGAATAAACCTTTTAAAAGATTAAAAACTTGCTCTATTTAGAAGTTTGATCCAAATTAAAATTTATGAACTTTAACATAATTTGAAATACATATTTTAAAAATTTATGAAGGTTTGTGTTTAAATTTCTATATCAAAAAATAAATTGACCAAATATTATAAACAGCCTGGATGTTACAACCAACCTAATTTCAAAGTGAATAAATTATTTTCAAAACAATTGAACAAATCTTTCAACTAATGTGTTCAAATATATTTAAAAACTGTAACACTTTAATATATAATAATTAAGAATTTATCCCATTCAGTTAAATACAATAACAAGAGCTAATTTGCACAATACATCTTAAAATACATATAGGTATATGTGTGACGAATGCTACATTTCCAGTCTTTAGGAACAAAAAATCACTGTAGAGGAGTAATTATTGAGCATAGCTTTGGGCTATTATAGTTATGCTAAAAAATCCTCCCCCACAGAGTGAGTATCTTATCTCATCACAAATATTCAGAGTTCTAGTTATTAACCACACAAAATGATATGCAATACATACAAGGAACAAATATTTTTATATTTTTTTTTACAGTGCGTTGTTTATATGTATTCTGAATCACAACTACAGCACTTACTTTGAACACTAACATTACAAAAATACTGTTCTAACAGTCTAATCATTCACTGATCAAAATAAAATAATTCCTTTTTGGTTGTAAAAATCAGCTATCATGTTCTTTTCTGTTCTTCTTAATACAGAACAATCATTCCTGTCAAAACCACTGTCGTTACACAAAAAGAAATCATAAAGTACATGGGTGAATGGATACATAATCATATACTTACTGGTGTGGAAGAGTGTAAACAAATAAAATAGTACGATCTTGCACATTTCTACTAAAGTTTCAAATTATTCCTGTTTTCCTCCTATTTTCTTTGTTATCAACATTTCTCCAATACAATTCTTTAGCAGGGAATGATATTATTTTTTCTTTTTTATTTACTAAAACGTAATGAATGACTACCAGATAAAAAAAATGTATAGGTATATAAAAAGTGATTTATTTCGGTGTGATTTCTCGTTTGACTGTTTGATGTTTTGGTCGGTCGGTTTGCTGTATGTTTTTTTTCAAAAGGAGATGTATATACGATCCGAGTTGACCGAACAACATCAAATTAAAACCAAGTTAAATTAAAGTTAAATTACTTTATAAGAATAATTTAGTATGAAGTACAACTTAAAATCAAAATTTATAAAAAATGGTAGCCAAGAAGGTAAACAACATGTGCTTAGAATGGAAGGATTTCAGAAATAATTTTCTTTATTCAAAATGTTCCTCAATTTTCTCCCCACCACTATGCTATCTGATATTCTAAATTCAAAGATACTACGATGCATTGGTGCAACCCTTTAGATATATACTTGAATCTACACAAAATTGTAGTTTTGTGGTGGAACATCCTTCGTTGCCCGCACGCCGCAGAGTCGCCAGAGGTCGCACAGTCCGCTCGCGTGGTGCCCAACATCCAGGTGGGAGACTTTATGCCTTCCCCTTTTTAAGCATTGGCACTGTAAATGTACATAATAAGATAATAATATTTCGTTGTATAGCTACATATATTTTTTTGTCTTGCTAAATTTTTCCAGCGGGATAGAAAAAAGGTTTCATTCCATATGGCATGCTGTGTGTGTTGCGTGCCAGACAGTCTTTTGTTTTTGCCAAAATTAAATGTTAAATGTCAGGCAGTTTGTCTATTTGTATTGATGACTGTTTGGTCTAACCCTTACCCATCGGTAAATAAGAGCAAACCTTAACTGCCGGGGTAAAAAATACTGCGTCAGGCAAGCCATATTCTAGAATCTGAGGGCAGGGTCAGAAATGAAACCAAATTAGCCATTTAATAGATTTTGAGCAAAAAGGGCACTTTTTTCCCTATTATTTTTACAGGGGCAGCATCGGATATCCGGACTCACTTCTTGCCTAAAAAAAATAAGGCCTGGCAGGGCATCAAAGACACTTTGTTCCATATATACACATAATAGTTATAGTAGGTAGGGTGGATCTCAAAAATATGCATGGTTTAGGTCTTCCAACAGACTCGATTTCAGTGGAAAACATACGGTCGGGGAGTCAGAAAACATACAGGAAAAAATCTATTAAGATCCCTTCTGCCATGTTGAAAACCCCCCCTCCCTCACCAGATTTATGATGTATGACCTTGATGTTAATATTTTCCACCAGTAACCGGTAATTTAGTTTGGGACCTATTTATCAAACAAAATGGCAGAAGTGAAGCAAACAGACCCTTCGTTACAAACTTTTCAAAGATCCACATGAGTTTTTTCCTAACGAACGACTGGTATTTTCAAGAATTTAGGACCCGGTAGTAGTACCCAGGCTTATATTTCTGCAAACAAAGTTCATTTAAAATCTCTATTTTAAGAACCGTTGTTCCTAAATAATCAGCTGTAGTACCCAGGCTTTCTTCTGTTCGTGGGAATAAAAGTTGAAATCCTCCTACATCGAACGTACCTAATTTCACAGATACTCCGATACGTTGTCAGAATGATATGTTATCAATATATTAAGACTAGTCAGTACCTAGTATTATGGCTGTTGTTTTACCTATGTAGTATTATAGTTGTTGTTTACTTGTGAATACAACATTTACGACATTTTATTTAAAACATGTATAGTATATAACTGCATAAATATATGTGAAATTAGATACTCATCAGGGGCTGCTCCAGAAAAATAATTTGGGTGGCGGTAGTTCTCTTACTGTATGTATTATTGAGATGATCCTTTATGATCCCTTATCTCTTAAAACTTATTATTTGTCATTGTATAAATGTATAAGAATTGAAATAAAGACAAGTAAGAGTTAAAATAACTGCTAGTCATAAGAGAGAATTTGGCCGAAAATAAACCCTGACGGTCAACACTGTGGACGAGACATTTTTCAAAATATTTTTGTTTTAACCTCTGGACAAGTATACAATTTATGAACGCTATTCAGTATTATTTTCATAAACAATATCCTGTCTTTCAGTTTTAGATGTATACCAGTGGTTAAATTAAGTGCAAATAATCACTTTCAGCTGAGCTTCAGGCTACATAATTCCTCCTACACAGTGGTTATTTACTTATGTATCAACCATTGTATACATCTCTTCAAGTTTAGTTAATTTAATGTTGCATATATTGTGCTGTTTCCTGTATATTTCTAGACAGTCTCTATGAAGTTATGGTACGTAAAAAGAAAGACGTTGGTCCAATTTATAATATACTAAAAGTTACATTAGAATTTGAGAACAATATCCACTTGAATCTCACAAAGGTAGCATTTGAAGCTGCAATATATTCAGCATTGGATTCCTTACATGGTCAAGTTGGAGCTGCAGTAGATTTTTCAGTTGATGAATATGAGAACGGTACTGCTATTGTGTCTGTAAATAAGAAAGAGTTAGTCAAGTACTGGAGTGCATTATCATTTTATTCATATCATGGAAGTAAACGTTGCGCTTTTAGAGTGACTGAAGTTACTTAACATTGTACTCTGTTTAGATTAGCGAGATTTGAAGTTATGATTATGTGCTGTGAAGATGTGTTACGGTGTTCAAAATAAGAGCAAATAATCACTGTGGGGAACTTTGAGCATAGCTTTAGGCAATAAAATCCGGAATATGCTCAAAAATCACCCTCCGTAATGATTATTTGATTTCATATTGAATACTGTATTGAATAAAGATTACTGAAGCTGTATATAGGTCCATATAATATTTTAACATTAGGGATCATTTCAAATATAAAATCTGCAAAGGAGAGTACTGAGTCAACGATTTTGCAATGGATTTCAAAGAAACCAATTACAAGTTTGTTGGCATAACACAGTTCTTTACAGATTCATTTTTGCTGAACTTTGTCAACGTTAGTTGATTTAACCCTACCAAAAAAGTTGGTTTTAGAGCGAAATTTTGAGATGGTCCCTTACAGCTGTAGTGTGAAGACATTTGCTTTTTACTGATGGTAAAAATGATAATACAATTATTGCACAATTTTTTACCTCTTATTCTGTCAGTCATTATTGTGGAGGTGAGATTTTCAGAATATTTTCAGCCGGATTGTGATCACCGGCAGGTATTTTAACCTCTGCATATAATGGAACTATTGAATTCCATAACAGTACTTGAAATTAGAACAAATAATCATTGTGTAGGAGTGATGCTTGAGCATAGCTTCAGGCTCTATTATTGCGATTCACATTTATAATAAGGAGAGTACTAAGTCAATGATCTTGCAATGGATTGGTTTCTTCGTACTGAACATTGCCTTAATCTATAATGCAGGGCTTGAAATAACTGCTGGCCATCACTGGAGGAGAGATTTTTCAGAATATTTTCAACCAAATCTCTCTTCATGATTACTTCCAGTTCATTTGTAAGCAATTTCTGTGGTTTTCCATGTAATCACAGGATTAAGTTTTACTTTTTAAAATTCCATGTAATACTGGAGAAGTAACTTTAGAAGGAGTTTCGTAGCTCAGCACAATCTTATAAGGGAACTAACATTTGGATTTTTTGGCAGGTTTTTAATTTTCAGAGCAGATCAGAAATTTTTGGGAAGTTTTATTTTTGGGCTACCACAAGTGCAGAATTATTTTCATGTTTTAAATTTAAAGGCATCTCAATTTTACAATCTTTTCAGATTTTAAGTTATTGTTTAAATCCTAGGAGTTAATATAACGTTTATGTCTTTAGTCAAATTATTTCTTTTTTCTACCAACTTTTACTTCATACAAGTATTCACAGGTTCTTAATTTGATAACACAAGGGATTTTTGGGTATTAGATATAAAGCCTAAAGGTATTCTCAAATATCACTCCTCCACAGTGATTATTTGTTCTTATTTTAAGCACTGTATGATTACATGGAAACTTTGAATTGACTCCCCGAAAGATACTAAAATATATTTTACAGAAAGTTTCTATTTTGAATCATCGTTATGGAGGCTTTGGCATTCAAAAGCACTTTATAAATCTTCTTACTTACTCTACTTCAAGATTTGACGCTTTTGGTATGAAACTCCTTTGTGCTGAATTTAATGGGGTTTGGTTCACATTCACAGTCCACATTAAAGACAATAGAACAATATTTTCAATGTTGTTCTAACATCTTTACTCCAGAGTCTGAATAAGTTTTTTCCCATCGGGTGCTGTTGCAAGATCATTAGTTGTGATATTAAACATAAATGTTATTTTTAGGCAGCCTTTACAAGAACCCCTAAACGAGTTTTATTCTAAACAAGCTTGTAGTTGATTGGATTCTTTGTACGAAGAAACCAATCAAATGCAAGATCGTTTAGAATGTAACTCTTAGGGGTTCTTGTAAAGGCTGCCTAAGTTATGAATACTTTTGTTTGTTTTTTGGTAATTTTTCTACTTTATCTCCATTTTCAGGTCGTAGAATTAGCAAGGTCAATATTTCTGATTATTGACACTTTTTGTTTACTGTTTGACTGTCTCCATTTTTAGGTCTCAGATTTTATAAATCAATCTTTTTCAAAATTTTACCAATGAATATTGAAATAAGGAACTTTGTAGCTTGAAACTACGATCTACAATCACTCCTCCACAGTGATTATTTGCTCTTATTTTAAGCTCTGTGTGATACATATTTAATATTCCGACTAAAACCTTTCTACAATATCCCTCCAGTGTTTGGGGTAAGAGCAGATAATCACTGTGGAGACAGGAAGTTTAAGCGTTGCTTCATTGTTTTCTGTCTGAACCAATGCTCATAAATCACTCCTCCACAGTGATTATTTGCTCTTATTTTAAGTAAAACTGTAAAAAATATTTTTATTTTCTATAAAGAAAAAAAAATGAATCAATTAAAATGGATGTTTCATCAATATATGCTGCTAAAGAAAAGTATATGAGGTAGGACATTGATGTTCAAAATAAGAGTAAATAATCACTGTGGAGGAGGGCTTTTAGGGCAGCACTACAGGCCTTGTAACCTGAAGCTATGTTCAAAAATCATCCCTTCATAGTGATTGATAGTGTAAATAGAATATGTGGTACTGATGGTACTGGGATTCTGTAAAGGATTACAAAAAAAATCAAATCCATTGCAAGATCAGTGACTCACACTCTTCTTCAAAGCTAATATTTGTTCTCTGATGCATGAAGGTTAAACATAGTTAGCCATTATAAATAAAACTATAAATATTGAACTCTATTATGCATCACAAGTCTTGTTAAAATGGTCTCAAGGTGTCAGACCAAGTTGTTCTTATATATTGAATATATTGAAGAGCTTCAAAATAAAAGAAAATGTGTTTATTGCGTGTCCAAAACTTTATGGTTCTCAAGATATTACATTTTAAAGGTTTTTCTATTTGTATCAATTGTTTTTTTCTTTATTTCCGAATCTGTCATGTTCTTTAACAAGATTTTATATGTTGATGAAACATTTTAGCGAAAAGTATGCTGACTCAAGCAGTGAAGACGAAAAAAAAGGTTAGTAATTGAATGGAGAGATGGTCAAACAGTGCTTGAAATAAGAGCAGATAATCACTGTAGTGGAGTGATTTTTAGCCTACCAAATGAAATTATCACTTTGCGGTGGCAGCAGTTCTTATTAGGCTATGTTCCCAAAGTGCTACCATTTTGAAATTTGGTAGGAGAATTCAAGGCAATATTTTGTAAGGACTCAGCAAAGAGTTTCGATTTCTTCCACTCAATACCGAGCTTCATGTAAAAAGGATCTAAATTGCGTTTTCAGTTCAATGATTTGAAAAGGCGTGGTACCACCTTGTAATTTGGTATCAGCATTGCAAGACCACTGGCCAATTTTCTTTTCAATTTGAGACTTGAGACGAAGAATTGGTGAAAAAGGGATTTTTTCAAAAGTGGAGACTTCAAAGTTTTTTGAAAATTGTGTACTATATGCTATATATATATACATAGACATAACTTTTGCTCGATTTTGTGGGCTACTTTCAATACCGTGCCCTTGATTAAGCATTGCTTTAGGCTACACTATTAGGTTAAAATGTGTCAGATTAGGAAAATTGGTGTCAGACAAAATGTATTATGACGTTGATCTGACTTTTTCTGACACTTTATTGACATTTTCTGACATTAAACATTAATTTCTCTGACATTTTCGAACATTCTCTGACATTTGTCTGATGCTTCCTGAC
>JAULBZ010006102.1:0-12693 GCA_032360805.1 Neoturris breviconis
TAAAGTCGCATAATCACCCTATTTTGTCAAAATTCTAAAATCTATATCAAGTTCACTATTGGCAATTGCTGATCATAATAATAATTTCATTTCATTTTCATTTTCATTATATTTTATTTTACTTGTGCCGACCATGCCATCGTGACCAGTCTTCTCCGAACTCCCTTCTCGTCTAGCGTTGGTATTGCCGACCTAAATAAACAATATCAATTTCTGCATTTCTGTGAATCTTTGTGTGTGTAAATGCAAGCACTGGGCAAATAAATGTCAAGGTTATAACATCTTTTTTACGAAAAACTACAAACATTTGTTCACTGTAGTGCTACCATTGTTGATAAAAATAATTAAATGCATGCTTTGTTGCAGATTCTATAAATACAATGAATGAGACTAAAGGCCATTTTCCACTACAGAAAATCTTTCGCAGAACGGAAACCCCTAGCGGGCAAAAACTTGTTCCAAGTCAGCAAAATAATGTTAGAACAATGTTTAGTGAACATTGTCCTAACGTTGTTTTAATGACTTTGAACAGGTATTTGCCAAATTGGAGTTTGAACTTGTTGTCAACGGCATTATTTCCGCAAGGCAACGGGAGAATTATGAAGCAAATTAAAGGACTGATATAGGACAAACTATCGATTTCCAAGTCATTTTTACGAACGAAATGTGACTGATATTAGATGAACTATCGATTTCCAAGTCATTTTTAGGAAAGAAACTCTGTCGTTTGACGTTATTCTAGCGTTTTTACTGCATCTATTATATCTTTGAGACTGTGTACATAGCAAAGAATTGCCTGGACTTTCAAATATATTATTCGACTATTTATCTTTTGCCGACCTCGGAGATGCCAAAGAACGGCAATGTCGACCTAGAATTTTTCCGGCCTTCGGGTCCTAGTTTGCTTTGGATTCAGAGGGCTGACAGAGTAAGATATTTTTAGTAAAAGAATCTTTTAAAAAGATAATGAATAATAAGTAAAATATATTTTTCTGTTACATTGTTTTATTCTCTAGTGCTTTATAACATCAGCTAGTAAAAACCATCTATATAAAACGAGCTTACAAAAACCATCCTATGTGAGGATACTATAATACTATAACATAGGTATATTCTCTATTTTTTAATTTGGTGTGTTCATAACGCTATGATGTTTAATGTATGCAATTCATATCCACTGTGGAGAAGTTATTTTGGAGCATTTCTTCAGGCTATGATATGAAATTTCACTACCCTCCTCCACAGTGATTTGATATAATTTTACCTTGATAAAGGTATTCGAATTGTTTATTTGATCTGAAACTTAATCAACTTAATAAGGACAGAAAATCCTAATGCCAAGTAAAGTTTGTGTTTATCCTTGATACAAAATTTCACTACTCTCCTCCACAGTGACCTGACATAATTTTACCTTGAAAAATATGTTCCAATTGTTTATTTGACCAGAAACTCTACCTTAACAAAGACATATTCTTAATACTATATAATGTATGTATGCAAATCAAATTTAGGTTTAACTTTCACTTTGTTTGGTGGGCTACTTTTAATACTGTACCTTTGATTTGTCATTTACTTTTGCAGAAATCAAGAATGGATGTATTAGATGAAGAAATTACTTTACTAAAAAAACGACATAAGAACTGTGTTAGTATATCTGAGGTAAGTATGTATAATTGTCTCATTGCTTATATGGAGTAAATAATAGAAAGTTGTGAATGATTTTCCCTTAAACTACCTTAGGCTGACTATTTTCTGTGTTAGTTAAATTTAGCGATTCTAGAAGATCGACAGATTTGGCGTATATTTTAATTTAGTGAATTTAGACAAAATTAGCGAGTCTGAAAAACAAAGTTCAAATACACAATTCAACAGAGGAAAAGTTTTTTTTAATAAAAGAATAAATTGTTTTAATGAATATGTAATCTTCTATTTCATTATTCTTTATTTCTTTTCAATTTTAATCACAGATGATGACAACCACCTTTACTTTAAAAAATATATTATGTAAATTAAGTGCAGCGTTTATAAGTACATTTAAAACAAATGCATTATGTTAAAGGGAACCCAAGGTGGAAATACAAGTTGAGTTGATATTGAAGAGCTTGAAAAATAAATAACATTGCTTTTTATTTCATGTAACTAGGAGTTTTAATAACTTTTTTCACTATAACTTGAAACTTGGTGCCTTTTCATATAATTCTATTTTACATCTTTTGGCCAAATGTTTAAGCTATACCTAATGAAGAAGTTGAGATTAAAGGCTATATTCTGAAATCACCTAGAGCAAAATTTCTGTCAATAAATTGCATTTTTTTTCCAAACGTAATTATGAATAACTTAAGTTATATTTGGAATTAAGACTTGTTACTTTATCCACTTACTACTTATGGTGATTGGAATCATTTCCTAAATTTTTATCACATGACTATTCCATTTTCCCTAATTTCCCTGATTTTGGTCAATAATAGGACATTTTAATAAAAAAAAAACATACTTCATTTTTTGTCGTTAGTTCTCCTTTAAAGCAAGTATATTTTTTTTAAGCTTATTGCACATCATCTTTCCTTTACATATGTGTTGTGTACATATCCAGCAACACTGCATATAGCAACTATGTAGCTATAACAACTCTTAAAACACACAAAGTAGTTAACCGTGAGTTACTACATGAAAATACGGCTACAGTTTATTTCATTTGGTTGAACTGAAACAAGTACACCCTAAAATTCCATCACTTCAAAAGAATAAACGATGTATTGCTGATGGCTTGAAACATGGAACATCAAAGAAAAAAAATTGATAAACCAAAAAAATTGATTTAAAAATGTATTTGATGAGTTTAATAAATATATGTTTAAACTTTAGTTTATGCCTGCTTTAAAGAAATTAGGGGGTGAATTTTATTTTGGGCTAGAAAAAAGTGTCTGCTTTATGACCGTCTGCCTTATAGAGATTTATCTATGAAAGTTTGACCATAAATCATTCTGGGCTTAGAAAAAGTGTCCATCTTAACGAAGTATCCGCTTTATGGCATGTCCATCTTATGGAGATCCCACTGTAATAATTTTCTTATTATTATAGTGCCAATTCATGAGCAGGTCACCCTGGTGCATGGGTTGCGACACTCCTAGGTGTCTACCTAGGGATTCTAGTCCATAAAAAAAGCGTTCCGGATGTGACATGAGCTTGTGGATTGGTCATATAGCATCTCTGTTAAATTTTAATGCAAGATATGTGAGATCAATAGAAACATTAGATACATTTTAATCACTTCATCAGTTTCCTCTAAACGATGTGCATAATGAGGCTATATTTTCTAACTTCAATTTTAGAAATTAAAAGACTCATTTAAATTGAAATTTACACCATCTGGAAAAGTAGCTGGAGCATATCTTGTTATTGAATTTTCTTTTGGATCAAATTATCCTGAAAAGTGAGTATAACACATTAAAAGCTAGAAAACACATGCTGAAGAATATGCATCAATATCTAATAAGATAGCCAAGCCACCCTTAAAATGCAACTCAAGATGTGTAACTTGTAGCTACAATTCAATACTTACGTAGTACTATAATGCTTATATACACATGCATAGATGCAATTTCCTGTTAAAAATTATTTTTTTCTTCTTTTAAGTGCACTTGTATTTTTGATAAAAAAGTATTGTGGTTTGCCAGAAGACATGGTTAGGGAATTACTTCAAGAGTTACACAAGAAAGCAATGTTGTTATATGGACAGGTAATTGATAATCCCCAAAGTGATTCCAATGTATAAAACTACTCACAAAAGTGATAGTGTAGGTCGACATTTTGTAAATTAGTTAGAATTTAATTTTTATAAAATAAGAAAAATAATTCTGAGAGAAGGGGTGGTAGGTAGGCACTTCTATCTTTAGCTTATTCCTGCATTTCCACACCCACTGATATCTTTTATTAATCTCTTAGTTTGTAATCTGTTTAGTGCGTTTGTAGGGGAAGAGATCTTATGAGAGTGTATGTCTATTGAGTTTATGATATCAGCTATTAGACCACGATCCGAGTGCTCCGTTTGTTTCATCTTGTGGTGAACCCCCTTCTGTCTGTCCACAAGAAGCCCAGAGGCATGCGCTAAGCATCTTCAAAGGTAATATTTTAATGATGCATTGAGTTCGATATTCGTGCTTACATGACTAGGGGCTTCTAGTTTGCCGTGATTCTATTGGTGAAAATATAAGAAAAAATGCCAATGGAAGAGCTTAAAGGGTTTCCGAGTTTTGAGGTAAAAATACAAATTGATCTCATATTGAAGAGCTTGAATAATAAATAATATTACTTTTTATTTCATGTAAAAATCTTTAACGTTTCTTAAGATATCGCAGTTTTAAGGTTTTTGAAGAAATAGGTATCCAATAACTTATGCTAAAATTATGACATCATCATTGAGTATGCAAAATAATAGTACTTTACTGCTGATATCTCTGCTAATAATACAGCTTTGCAGTAGTGTGGGATAAAACAAATTACATATTTTGGAATTTTTGTTTGTTTTTCGAAATGGTACCTGTAGCTTGGTTTAGGCCACTTTATGTTCTTGCTTACATTGATTCATACAGACAATGAGTTATCGTATAATATTCAAATTTTCAAACATAAGTCCTTATCATGTCATAAAATCGAAAATAGTTATTTCGTGCAAATTTTATATTTAGTTGCCAAAATTATGCAATATAAGCAAAATACAAAGGGACCTGGAACTAGCTACAGGTACAATCTGGAAAAATATTTTTTCCCTCAATAGTTACTTTAACATTACTGCAAAGTTTTGAAACACTGAGCAGTATTATTTGTGGAGATATCAGGAATAAAGTGCCTTACCATATATGGTATACTTACATATGATGTCATAATTTTTGCATAAATCAATCAAATCAAGTTTCTTCAAAAACCTTTAAACTTAATCATTACTTGAAAGGATTATGTGTTCTCTTTGTTATTTATGCGCTAAGTTGTTAATATTATTTTGTTTTTAGAAAATGCTGGTTCCGCTTACTGAAGTTATATTTGATTTGTTCAAAAAGTGGGATATTCCAAATACTAAAACATCCCTTACTTTTGCTACTGAAGAACATAAACGAAAGTTAAATAAAAGCTTGTATGTGCTGTTCTTGAAATAAGAGCAAGCAATCACCATCGATCAATACTTTTTGAACATAGCTTCATGTTACATTAACTTTGTGGCTTGAATCTATTTCCAGTGATTTTTGCTCTTATTCTAATCACTGGTGTGCCCGGTTTCCATTCACTGAATTTAGGTGTGTGATTGACACTTAGCAATTGACTTTTTGATCAGTAATTTCCACTTATTTTTCATGAAATTGACACGCATAATCTGGCAATCCATCAACTTTTTATCTACAATCTTTCACTGCCGCCAAAATGTAATTTGTACACATGTATGCCTGAATTTAATGAATGGAAACCCAGCTTAATTTAAGTATTAGCTACCTATTTTCTATCTGTTGAAACACAGAGTCAAATTAAATGTGGATAAATCTCAATAAAATAAGACAAAAAAATAGGGAAAATACTAAATGATCCAAAATGCTACTTGATGAAACATTTCAATAGTACCGTCATATTATTTTCTCGCTTGAGAGAGAAACCATTTTGATTGCATGTTATTTAATGTAGGTCTGAAGATGCTGTTGCTGACCTGATTGAAGATAATGAAGAAGAGGAAAAAGGAGAAAAGATTGTAAGTATCCTTTGATATAATTTATCCTGGCAACATCTACAGCAATATTCTAAATGATTAAAAGTAAAGGCTAAAAACAATCATAATGAATAAGTCAAACATGCAAATTATTTGGCATCCTTAATTGTTTCGCTGATATCAGCATCAACAAAACCATGGCATACGTAATTACATCAAAACCATTTATTATTTGCTAAAAAGAAAAACTGTTGGCTATATCATCCATGTTTTACAATTTGAGAAAAGTCTGAGAAAAGTCTGAGAAAATTTCCAAAACTATGGTCTGGGAAATGTGACTAAAGTGTTACTATAGTGACCAATTTTTCTAAAACTTTATTCTCAACTTTTTCTGCAGCCAGCAGGATCAGAGTGTGGTGTGAGTTCAAACCTCACTAGTTAATAGCATATTTCTTTGTTTTTACAGATAAAAGAACTTTTGAAAATTGATGAGAGTAAATGGGATGATTTCAGAGAAAATTCAAAACTGTTAAAGAATTTTATTATTAAGAAGAAAATTGGAGACGGAGGACAGGGAAAGGTATTTTTGGTAAGTTTATTTATTAGTAGGTATATTAATTCTGACAGAATCATAAATTAGCATCCATAATTTATTGAATCCTGAAAAGGCATTTGGATAACAAAAATAAAATGAAAACCATTACTGCATACATTTTCATGAATCAACTAAAGTCTGTAAATCTGTAAAAAGGCTAATCTTTAAATACAGACATTCTAGACCTAATAAGAGACAGATCCTTTTTTGTGCATGTGTATGGATAATAATATAATGAAAACCTGACTGACAATGTGGAGCTCAAACTATTTTCATGTATTAATTTGTTATACAAGCCTTAAAGGAGAAGTAAACATATCAGGAAAAAAGTTTCAAATTATCATATCCTTCCCATAAAATATAAAAAAATTAACCTTTTCACTTAAACACAATCATAAACCCTTGTGAGTTGTTCAAGTTCATTTTACATATGGAAAAACCAAAAAAGACTCGGGCGAGCATAATTTGTGACGTAGGAAAGTTCAAAAAGATTTCCAATTGGAATTTCACATTTTAACCATGATGTGTGTTTTTAGCTGTTTGGACGGGCTATTGCTATCACTTTGCAGTGGCGGCATTTTGAAATAATAAAAAATATAAAAAATAATTTTAAACATTTCAAGAATTGAAGTCTCCATTTTGATTTTGGGAAGCTTTCTTCTATATATATATTCAAAAATTAATGTGTATTCACTTTAGGGCCATTTAATTACCCAAGGATGAAAGAGTTTCTGGTGGATTTCTGGTGGTATAAGATTTATAATTATTCAGGATTTCATTTAGAAATGACAAAGTTTAGGATTCCATTAACATGGATGAAGCTGTAAATTGTAAAACTCAATTCTAACGCTTCTCTCTGAAGGACGATTTTTCTTACTGATCTTTAGACACCAACAGAGAAGATGCTAAAATCGAAGTTGGTTAATATTTACATTAGTTATACAGTATATAATCCTGTTAAGTGGTACACCGGATAACTGGGAATTTTGCTTAGTGGGATGAGATTTGTGTTACCCTTGAATTTACTATTAATTGCACAACCAATTGCTTAACTGGGACATTCGCTAGTGGGACCAATTTCCTATGTCCCCTGAAAGTCCAACTTAACGATGTAAACTGTCTAAGCTCGGAGACTGTTCATTTCTGTTTTGGGCTTAATACATGTTGCATAAATTTTCAGCTCAATGGTGAACAGATACACGCTTCTTTTTAGCAATACTTTTAACTCCCAACTCTTCACGCGATTGTTTATGTTTGTTTGTGAGTTTTTCTAGCTTCTCAGAATATACCTTGTAAGATAGAGACATCTTTCTACACAGTGATTGATTGGCGATCGAAGAAAGTTAATACGACGGTATCATATGAATTTGTCTTGCTGAGTTGATTTTATTTACCACCAAGCTCAAACAATGCTTCAAAAAATCAACTTTTATTGGATCATCAATGCGTAACTTCTTTGGTATTGTGTTAGCTTTTCCTCCCACAAACCCATTTGATATAGGCATCTATCAGTAACGTCCAATTTCAGAATTGTTTACAGAATAGATCTTTAATCTAAATGGCATAGCAAGTGAACTTTTTATGATAAGAACTTCGAAAGTACGATACAAATATAGAGGTCAAAATAAGCGCAAATAGTATCCGTGGGGAAGAGTACTGAATGACAGATCACCCTACTTCAAAGATACTGATGGTTACCTTAAAAATATTGCCTTTGTCTTGGAAGTATATTTTGTTGATAAATTCCAGCGAAATATATTTTTTATCATCAATGTGTATTTGGTATTCATCACAAACGCATGTTTTACAAAATGGTGGGAGGTTATGGCATGTCGTAACAGTTTGCTGCATGTAAACAAGATATATCTGTACATGTTAAGTAGTTGAGGAACAATGTACTACCCTCCTCTACAGTGATTTGATATAATTTTACCCTGATAAAGTTGTTCCAATTGTTTATTTGATCTGAAACTTTATCAAATTAATAAAGACACAAAATCCTAATACCATGTAAAATGTGTGTTTATCCTTGATACGAAATTTCACTACTCTCCTCCACAGTGACTTGACATAATTTTACCTTGATAAAGTTGTTCCAATTGATATCAATTGATATCAATATCAACTTAATAAAGACACGAAATCCTAATACCATGTAAAATTTGTGTGTTTATCCTTGATATAAAATTTCACTACTCTTCTCCACAGTGACTTGACATAATTTTACCTTGGTAATGGTGTTCCAATTGCTTATTTGGCCTAAACTTTATCAATTTAATAAGGGCATAAAATCCTAATGCCATGTAAAATTTGTGTGTTTATCTTGGATACGAAATTTCACTACTTTCCTCCACAGTGACCTGACATAGTTTTACCTTGAAAAAGGTGTTCCAAATGTTTATTTCAACTGAAACTGTACCATCTTAACAAATACATTATTTCAAACACTGACGTATAATGTGTGTATGCAAATCATATTTATGTGCTTGGGTTTAACTTTCAGTTGGTTTAGTGGGCTACTTTCAATACCGTACCTTTGATTGAACGTTTGATTAAATTTAATGATATTTGATAAATTTTAAGACATCATAGACTAAAATTGAGAGAAAAATTTTTTAGACCTTAGTTCTCCTTTAACTTAATTCTAATGGGAGAAAGAAGACAACATTTTTGCCAATAACTGTTATAAAATAACAATGTTTATGAAAATAATTTTCATTATTTCAAATTGCTTGGCATAAGCTGTCAAGTGACCAAAAATGAATGTAAACCTACTACTGGAAATACGGATTTCTTAGCGTATTACAAGCTGTTAAGTTACCAAGTATGAAAATAAACTAACTTTGGGAAGTACGATTTTTGGAGCATCAATATGACGCCACTATGATGTCATTGTGCGGCTGTCATTATGCTTTCAAATTTTTCAGGGTATCATAAGATCATAAGATGTGACCAAGTATGAAGATAAACCAGTACGATTTTCGGAATATCAATATACATCACTATGTTTGGGAAGCACTATTTTTAGAATATCAATATGACGTCATCACATGGCTGCCATTATACCTCATCATAGTGACGTCATATTGGTTTTCTGAAAATTCTACTTACCATCGTTGGTTATCTTCCTTCACACTTGATCAATTGGTCCTTTTTACACATTGATTATTTTGATTACCAACGAAGCAAAAGCAAAGGATTTTATTGAACTTTTTAACATATTAAGGAGTTATTTTCATGCGACATAATTGTTTTTCTATTATTGAATATCAATAATATCTTGAGATTTTTAAAACTTTTATTTAAATTCCTTCCGTCTGCTTGCAGAATACCGCAGAAAAGCCTTGAAATACACAGATGGTGGTGGTAAAGGTTATCACTGTAACAAAATAATTGAAGAAAACGATGTTAATATGATTGCAATACAACATAATCCTTGCATAGTTGAATACATATATTGATTGACTAAATATAATTGATATATATTAGTAATTGATCCATAGTTTAATTGATCGTATCAAAATTAATTGTGTAAAGCTATGTTTACACGCTACAATTTATCGGGCCGATTTTGGCTACCATCTTGAAAAATCGACTATGACTTGGAAATATATGTACTCTTTCTACAATTTTTTTTGAGTCAGAATGGTTATTTGAGGGAGTTTGTACCATGGCTGATTTGATTCATTTACAGCCTGTTTCATCATAAACAAGCAATTTCAACATGTGGCCAAACATCATAACTGGCTGCCTGTTTGCAGACTTTTTTCAAAATGTACTCACATATGTTTGATGAACAAAATGTGTGGCCACATGTTTATTCATTTCCGATCGGTAGAGTAATCCAATATAAAAAGCATTCAAGCGAATCTGTATTTTTACCACAAGCATAATATGGTTTCTGAAATATAATTGTCTACTATTTTATTTCGTTTATTTTATATACTACAATATGATTTTGTTTCAATTTTATCATAAAATGGTGTGAATTTTTAAGTCAATTCAGCTTCTTGTCTTTGTTTCACTTTCTCCATTACTTATTTTCATCTTTTTCTAGTTTTTTTTTTTTATCAATTTCTTGACTTGCAGATTCTATTTCGTGCATATCTGGCAATTTCCTCTTTTGACATGCTGTTGTTGATGCGTTTTTTTTTGGGTCGTACATTTGTCTAGCAATTCATTTAGTTATGCATAAAATGGACTAGTTTTAGGGTTTGAGTTCGTTTTGTTGTTGTTGTCAACCGCTGTTTTAAATCACTTCAACAAACTTTTCCACTTACTATCTAATTGTTTACTAGTGGGTACTATTACTCCCTCATTATATATAAGGAATTTCCGACGTTCTGATTTTCAAACTTCATTTGTTTCATAATTAATGCACGAGAATTTGCTTTGATGAATTCTGTAGCTTTTGATTAGTGCTAGTATGTGCTGTATATACAAGTTTATGTCTACATATTTATTTGTTCTGTTGAAAGTTTGTTAATCACTTTACATAATCACTTTCTCTGCTAAAAATAGGGGCAGCAGACATGCTTTAATCCGACAACTTTATTGTAACCTTTGGTAGCCTTTTTCTTTATCGAAATGATTGCTCCACAAGGAACCATTGTTACTATCATTGACACTACTACTGTTGTTAGCATTGCTACTACAACTAGATGAGTTGGTCATAGAGTTTAACATGTCGACCATGTGTCACAAAAAAACGAGATCTGCTCCTGTTGTTTCCAACATAATCAACCGTGATGATACCATAATCTAAATAAATTTGATTAGATAAATAAATTTAATTCTCACAATAAATTTGTTGATATAAACTTTACCTGATATTCAGAAGTTAGTTTTCGACAGCCGGTACGCTGAAGCTCTGAAGACACAGCGCGAAAAAACAAACATCTGAGCATAGTGGCCAATTCCTTTGAGAGATCTTTTATCTCACCACCTCAGAGGTAAATATCGAACACGAATCGATACGATAGCCCGCCAAATTCGTAAAAAATACCATAAACAGACACGATACCAAGCCGAATCCGCAAAAATTGTGTTATAAAATCGATTCGAAGGCCATTATTATTCTTAAAATGTTGCTGACGGGTCTATCTTTAGTACACTTTAAGTCCCTTAATGTTTATTTATGGTAGCATTTTGTGATCTGTGTGTCACCTATACTGTTTGTGTAATTGCTTTTGATTGCTTTTACTTTTCGAGGCAATAATGTCTGGGCTTTCTAATAAAAATATTTATTGTAAACGTAGCTAGCTTTATGACGCTTTATGGCTACAGTAGCGAGATAAATGTTTAATGACAGAAATTTTAAACTTAAAGATTGCAATTTTCCACCAGTTCCACCACCACTCTATTTTAAATTGTAAATTTTTTTAATGTCTGCCTGTTGTGTGTGTGTGGTGCGGTGGAGCGAAGAGGGGTGTCTGGAAACTATTAATTTACCCCGGACTTTGTACAGGTGGTGTTCGGGGGGAATTTTTTAACTTGGTAAAGTCACAAATCCACTCCCAGGCATATTCGGAGTGTCCAAAGTTGTGATCTTTTTACCCTGGGACACCCCTGTGTGTGAATGTCTGGGCGATCAGCCCTCCTTGTCTGTGTTGATGTTTTCTCCATCCCATCATGCATTCAACTCTAGTTGGTTGCTGCCAGGTGTTTGGTCTTATAGGCCATGGAGCTGTCCCAGGGGTGGTGCAGTGGAGGAGAAGTGAGACAAATCTCCTAAATCTGGTGTTAGGGGGATTAAATTTGTTTTGATTTTTTGGGGGAGCTATGGGGTGTGATATTTTTTCTTACAGTAGGGGTCGGTTAAATTTTATGCATATATATTTTAGAATGAAATTTGTATATACATATAGCTGTGATACTCGTATTTTTAGTATGTAGTATATGCATTTAAAAGTTGTGACTCTTTTGTTTTTGTTTAAATTATTCTTTAAAAAATTAAATGTCTTTTTTTTTAACTTTGTGGATTTTAGGGAGGGGTGGGGGTTATACAATTGTTAGTTTTATGAGGGAGTTAGCCAAACTGGGAAATCAGGAAATTATCTTTTTGTAGGGTCAGGGGGTGACAGCACCCCTGTGGGTGTTTTCGGCAATATGTTTTTGGAACATTTTCAATATTATGCTGGGTGGGAGGGGTATTTAGGGTAGGTAATATGGACTATTGAGTCAATCATTCTAAAAACATGGTACTTTATAAGTGTTACCTGAGAACCGAGCCTTATTCTCCGCGCGGGGACGCTAAAGCTCTGAAGCCCCTGCTGCGAAAAAGGTTTGTTCTTCGCGCCATGTCTTCAGAGATGTCTTTAAGAGATGTGATTCTATGTGTGAGAAATTTTAATAGTCAGTGCAACCATAGATGTATCTCTCTTTCGCATATATATGGTGTAACAAC
>JAULBZ010006103.1:0-12692 GCA_032360805.1 Neoturris breviconis
GTACAGAAATTGAAAAATCACCTCATTGACCATTGCAGGGCATGCCAGTAAACGTATGAGGTAAATCAATATAGATTTGAAATAAAAATAACAAAACATGAATACTTTAAATAACCTAGTGCCTAGTGTTGATAGTTCACAAATATCATTCTGTGTTTAGAATGAACAGGTTATGCTCGGTATGCTATGCACTGAACAAATCTGACAGAAGAAGCCCAGCGCAAGAGTAATCAATTGGTAATCATTGGAAAAGCACGATAAAGTAATAATTCAACGCATTCTTCTAACTCCTTGATGTATTATGTGTATTTCCTTTTCCAAGTCTTTAATTAAACTTGACTACTTGACTCCACACATAGCTACATACATAGTTCTGCGTTTATTACGACGCTACGCTTCCATACCAGCCGAAAATAATTTTTAGTCATTACCGTAGTTGAAAAAGCATGGTATTATCGGAAGCCGGTGTTAAGGCTAACTTGCCAAAATTTAGCCTCGCACGGGATGTCAATTATGTGGTTAATAATTACCCTAATATAAGAACACGGAACTCGGGCTATTTTGTCCAGATTCTCTACGGAGAAGGAAGAAAAAGAAAAAAACTGCCTAAAGGAATAGCTTCCTTTTGTACAGAAATCTAATAAGTTCTGGAAACGTGGTTGTATCGTGTTTGTTTGGTTTTATACTTTGAAACATATCTTCTTTCATTAGCGTCAAAACTTTTGCGCGTAATGAAGGGGCGCTTAATTGAGTACGGCTCATACTAAAAAATGCACTCCGAAGAGCAGCCCAGAAGGCAAAGTTTATCCAAGCCTAGATATATGATTCAAGAAAATATAGTAATTAGTTAAAGTTTGTGTAGTTGGATGGATTGCGTGATACATAATATGCAACGAAGACAAATCTACGACATCCGTTGTGTTTATTCTCGTCGGCCTAACATCAATTATCAACTTCTTTTCAACTCTTCCCTTTTATAGTACCCAGTCCCACTACCCACTTTCAAACAAGAAATGCTACAGTAATTCAGTGCGACTGCTGTTCTTGGCGGTGAATCACGACAAAAAATCGTAATTCTTTATATAATTTTTAGACAAAGGTAATATAGAGAGATATACTCGTACATACTCGAGATATATAGAGACATACTCGAACCCAGCGTTAATAGTCTCTATTAATACGGAAAATCGACGAATTATAAGCACTAACAAAGAGGTTGATATTGAGAGATGGGACTATAAACGACAACACGACTAGATATATGTAGGCGGTTATGCTTAAACGCTTTTAAACAGTTTTTGTGTTGTGTTGTTTATAGTAGTAAGAATGATGTTCTTCACTTGAATTACGTCCTTTCATTTAAATATGCTTGTCCGAACATTTTTACCTGTAGCTCGGTCCGGGAGAACGTGGTGGTCATTTATTAAATCCTTGATGCTGAAACTAGCCCAGTGGGCAAAGACTTTTTCAAAGTCCGCACTAAAGACGTTAAAACAACGTCGTTCGACGTTGTTCTAGCGTTTTTACTGCCGACTTTGAACAAGTTTTTGCCCACTGGGATTACCAAACAATTTTCCAAATAAACCGTTATCGATGATGGTTTATATCAAGTTCGCACCTAAGTATTCATAATTTAGATATGGTGGTATTTGTTGCGGTACTAAATTTCGCACCGTTGTGTCCTAAAATTGGTCCCGTTATACACTTCCTAGTGGGTAAAAACTTGTTCAAAGTCCGCAGTAAAGACGTTAGGACAACTTCGAATGACGTTGTTCTAATGTCTCTAATGCGGACTTTGAACAAGTTTTTGATCACTGGTGGCAATGAATGATATTCACAGAAGAAATTAAAATCGAAACCATATTTTACTCAAACAAACGCTCTAGTGGCGATGATTATTCAAGAAGGGCGTTTAATCGTATGGGAATATAAGGAGTTAAAACCATTTGAACACAACCTCAATCCTAGGGTGTGGTCAGCTTCGTATCTCTTCTTCAATAATGGTACTCCTCGGGAACCAGGTCGAACACATTCCTCTGAAAGTTCAGCGATTTTTATAACTATTCCCCAAAAAGTAAAACACCCAATTTATAGAGCGAGCTTGGTAAAACACGTGTATTATGAAATATCGAAGTAAACCAAACAACAAAAACATTGTTGCACGAGTTTTTGCGTGAATTCACATCACGAGAGAAAACTATAAATACGATTTAGTTGGTACACCCTGCATCTTTTAAAATTTAACTATACATACAAATTGAGAGATTAGTTCAGGTAGAAATATATATATATACTGCCAGTGCGTACACAAACCCAGATGGGAAAACTTGTTCAAAGTCCGCAGTAAAGACCCTAGAATAACCTTGTTCTAGCGTCTTTACTGCGGACTTTGAACAGGTTTTTGCCCACTGGAAACCATCTGCTAGAAGCCAATACCGGTTAATATCGGCAAATGGTCAAAATAAGAGCAAATAATCATTGCGGAGGAGTGATTTTTGAGCATAGCTTTTCAATCACTCTTGCACAGTGATTGTTTACTCTTATTCCCAGCCGGCAAAAACCTGTTCAAAGTCAGCAAAATAATGTTAGAGCAACATTCTTTGAACGTTGCTCTAACGTTATTTTTCTGACTTTGAGCAGGTTTTTGCCGGCTGGGTTTCGATCACATCATTCAACAGGTTGAAGAGATAAAAAAAAACATCAGTTAAAGTATATATTATGAGAATGCATAAGGTGGATTTCCACGAGGCGAAAAATATTGTGCGAAAACCAAAATAAGACATTCATTTGGTAGAAATCGGCGTCACACGACGAAATTTCAATGTCAAAAGGAATTGAATGAGATTTCGCATTTTAAAAACATCTATGCAGAGCTACACGGAAAACAATTTTTCTACACAGATAACCGATTCATTGATTTTGACTGAATGTGATTCCTCCTGACACGTAGAATTCGCAAAGGTTGTCTGTAGTGAGAGGGTTGTCAAAGAAGAGTGAGGACTATTAGATAGCATTGAGAAAGGGCCATAAAATAGTTCTGGTTACTTTCTCATAACAATTAGGGACCGTCTCAAAAAATGAAATCTACAAGGAAGAGTACTGCTTCAACGATCTCGCAAAGGATTTTAAACCTTGATTTGAAACAGATGTATATCCAACTCTGTTAGACATAACCTAACTCATAAAAACACTCTTGTCCTAAATGTTGGTTTAAGTTTTGGAATTAATCGATATATGCACTACCCAGCCTGTCGTAAACAACCAATATTTTAAAGGCTTCTAGTCCAAGACGATCCAACAGAGTACGCTAGTAGTACCCAGCCAGCAAAAACCTGTTCAAAGTGAGCAAAATAACGTTAGAACAACGTTCTGTGAACGTTGTTCTAACGTTATTTTGCTGACTTTGAACAGGTTTTTACTGGCTGGGGTACTTTCCGAGAAAAAATACAAACAGATATTCCATCAAATTATAAAAAGAAACATGGATATAAAGTTAAGAACATAGTTATAAATATTATACACAATTAAATCATTAATTCTTGCAAGCTCGTCACCAGGTCTCTGGAAATAAGACAAAATAATCAATATGGAGGAGTGACTTTTGAGAATAGCTTCAGGCTAGAAAACTTGACGTTATTTTTAAAACCCGCTCCTTCTTAATCTTTTTTTCAAATACTAAGAGAAGAGCCCTAGCAACGAGGTTGTCATTCTTCTAAAAAAGGAGGAGAGCTAACAAACACAATAAACTTACAAAATAATTATTCTACAGTTTTATGAGGGTATGTCGCGGTCAAACGGTCTCGGAAGTTATTTCGAAGTGTGACCACGACATACCTATTGTCAATGCTACATCGTGTTATTATGAACTGTCTCCATATAACTGTTTTGGCATATTTATGAAAAACGTAAAAAAGGTTAAAAATAAAATGAGAAAAATCATGCTATCGAAAGATGATCAACATGGTTTTCTCTGTAAAGTCTGAAAGCTTTGAAGCTGAAAACTATACTTAAAAAACACTCCGCCACAGGTGATGTCTGGTAGTTATATACAGGCTTGTCTGTTGATAGTAATTTTTAGATTGTTCAAAGTAAGGGAGTGTCTCCGCACCAAAACAGTCATTTTAGTAAAAGACAGCAGTGTTTGAAATCACTGTGGAGAAGTGATTTTTGAACATTACTTCGGATAGAAAGCCTGAAGTAATGTGCCAAAATTTCTCCTCCTCTCCTAGTGTCAATGAACTTTACAAGATCATTGATCAGCACAGTGGGCCAAAAATTATTCAAAGTCCGCAGTAAAGACACTAAAACGTTGTTTTAGCGTATTTACTGCGGACTTTGACTTTTAGAGACAATTTGGAGACAATATTATTGACTGGCAACCAGTGGTTAAAATAAGAGCACATATTCACTGTGGAGGAGAGATTTTGAGCAGAGCTTCAGGCTACAAAGCCTGAAGCTATGATATAAAACATCTCCTCCACAATGATTATTTACTCTTATTTCGACTAATGGACAACCACACTTAAAATTCATAACAATCAGAATTACAGTATAAAATAACAACACATACATAAAACTTCCTCCCCAGGACTTCTCTATTACCACTTCGAAGTTACTACCCAGCTGGCAGAAACCAATTCAAAGTCAGCAAAATAACGTTAGATCAACGTTCACAGAACGTTGTTCTAACGTCATTTTGCTGACGTTGAACTTTGCCGGCTGGGTACTCAAGTGGTGACGTCACAAAAACTCATTGTTTAATATGTTTCTGCCTCTCTGTAATTTGTGCATACACGGGGAAGTACTATGCTCGCTAATGATGATCTTGAAATTGATTGGTTTCTTTGGATCGAAGAAGCAAATCAAACTGCCATTGATCAAAATTACATTAAATAAGCATTGTGGAGGAGAGATCTTTGAAGCATTACTTCGGATAGAAAGCCTGAAGCTATTCTAAAAAATCACTCCTCTACAGTGGTTATTTATTTACTCTTATTTCAAACACTGACTCGCAAGATCATTTACACAAGAAGAAGTCCTGGGAACGAATGGGTAAAAACATGGCGCCTTCTGCAAGGTACAATCTCCAAAGTAATATCAGGCTTCTAATTTATTAATCCTAATAAAGGTGCTATTTTTATTATCGAGCATGACTTCAGGTTAATCATTTTATTTTATTTCATTCAATGATTTCTCTATGACAATTAATTGGGAGATGGTTCCTAAAACATTTATCCAGTGGTCGAAATACGAGCAAATAACTCCAGAGAGATTTTTGAGCATAGCTTCAGGTTACTTAACCTGAAGCTATGCACAAAATCCCTCTTCAACAATGATTATTTACTCTTGTTTTTCAACCACTGTCAGGCAAATATAAAACAAAAGAGGTTATGTCGTCCCCAATAATTATTAAGTAAAAAATATGTTGAATACCGGCGCCAGAAAAAAAACAATAATTCTAAAAGTTTTTGAAAAGGGATTAGATTTATAAAGAAGTGCAAACAATTACCACAACCAAAAGATTTCATAATAAATCTGAAATCTTATATGTGCAGCCAAGTCATAAAATAAATCATAGTTACTCATATAGCAGCCAACAGAAAAGGTTAAATGTGCACATTATCAGGTTACTACAAGGTTTGATATAATAGTAAATAATCAGTGTGAAGGTGGGCTTTTTGAGCATTGCGTCAGGCTTTCTAGCCTGAAGCAATGCTCAAAAATCACACCTTTCTAGCGATTATTTGCTCTTATTTCAAACACTGTTACTAGCTAAACAGTTAATTATTTTAATAATAAATTAGCCACATATGACAAAGTTGTTACACCGCATGTTTCACTCTAAATAACGCCTGCGAACAAATTGTACCATAAATAATACATGCGAAGAAGAACACCAAGTCAATGGTTTTCAAAGTGATTGGCTTTTCCATGAAGGATTCAATCAAAATTTAAGGTTATTAACTCAATACCTTTCCATACTATAGTTGTCACATTACCTGTGGATGAGTGCTTTTGTACTATAAAACACTCCTCCACAAGTGGGTCCAATACGCTTTATACTTACGTTTTTAACAATATATATATGTATATGTAACTAATTCAATAAAAATGGTGATCTATGTGATTAGTCTTATCAGAGGTTAAAATGAATGCTGGTCATCACTGTGGAGGAGAGATTTTTCAGAATCTTTTCAGCCAATTTGGCTGAAAATATTCCGATAAATTTCTCCTCCACAGTGATGACCGACATTATTTTAGCCCCTGTAATTTGAGGTGGTCATTCAATACCGTAAATGCAACAATCACAAACATTATTTTGAAATAGAAAATAAAACCTGTTTTATGGGCAATAGTATTTTAAAATAGAATATGAGACAGCCTTTACATGGACCCCTAAACAATCTTGCATATGATTGGTTTCTTCGTACCGAAGAAACCAATCAATTGCAAGCTTGTTTAGGGTTAAACTCATTTAAGGGTCCATGTAAAGGCTGCTTAAAACCTGTTTATTGATTTTCCACTTATCAGAATCAAGATTAAAATAAGGCTTTATTGTGAAGGAATCAATCAGAAGCTTGGCTGAAGAAACACTCCTCCATAGTGGCTCTTGTGTCAGAATGATAGTGATTAACTAATTTGTTAACCTACTTGCAGATATACAAGCCTTAAAATACTGTTGAATATCACTTGTATATGTGTGTTGTTAAGGATATTCCACAGGTGATATCCAGCAGTCCTTTTAAGACTTGAGATTTATATTTTAAAAACAATATTTTCTATACTTATCATGAGATTTACCAACATAATGACATTTCACACTGTAAATATTACCGAGTTCAGCCCAATATGTTTAAAAGAATGTTCATACCGGGAACAACTCTTGCAATTCTCCAATTTAACCAGACTATTAGCTTATAGTGGTATCTATATATTTCTATAAACCACCTTGCTCTACACAAACTTCTCACTGAAAGGGTTAGCACTAGTAGGAGTTGTGGGAGTGTTACCCCAGTTATTTGAAAATGGATTAGCCTTTTGCTCAGGTGTTATCACAGAATGAGTGAAACCAGCTTGCTGTTGAATCAATACAGTTTGTGGCTGAGCAGTAAAAGGGTTTGCTTGTGGCTGTTGCGAAACATTACTTTGTGTTGTGGTATTATTCAGCCAATAAGCGTCATCGGGTGAACTTGGCTCTGGAGAGGTTGGAATCCTTGGAGGTAATGGATCTTCTGTTAAGGCTTGATAGGTAGCTGAACCTTGAGATTTTTTCGTCCTATACGGTAATGAAGCATGTCGCGTAAGAGATGCTGGGTCTGAACCAACACTTGGTCTTGGTCGTGCAAATGCTTGTGGAGGTTGTTTTGAAGTAGGTGAAGATGTCTGTGTTGGTGTTTGAGGAGTTTGAGGAAAAACATCATCATCAGCTATCGGAGTTGCAGGAGTTGCTTTCATAGATTCGTTTGCTTTTTCTACTCTGGAAGTATATTCATCTTGATTTAATTTTTGAAGAGCATCAACACTTTGTTGTGGGAGCTTTACACCATTTGGACGACTTTCTAATGTTTTACGAGTTGAATTTCCACGCTAGAATAAAATAATATTCAATTAATAGATTATTTTGTCATTACAAAAAGGGTGGTTGATGATGCATAGATTCAGATTCAGTTGCCTGGGTTTGTAATGCGATGTGAAAAAAGAACTTATGAAGCCCATGTTTTTTAAAGAAACTCAAACGTTCTCCTTCAAAATGTAATTTATATCTGTAATGTTCAAAATATGAGTAAATAATCACTGTGGAGGAGGGATTTTTGAGCACAGCTTCAGACTTTCTAGCCTGATGCTATGCTAAAATATCACTTCTACACAGTATTTTTTCGCTGTTATTTCGAACAGTACATATGTGTTTATTAGAACTGTCAATGCTCAGGACAAAAACAAATGAATAGCCCTGGCGGACTAGCCAAGAAGCTCCTTTAAAACCTGAAATATATCACGTTTGTGTTTTGTCACAATTAAACACATTTATGCATGAATAAGATCTCACTCATTGCGTTTTAAACTGTGTTGTAATTGTTTAGTGACTAAAATCGGGAAAGGATAGACTAATTAATAAAGATCAATCACAGAATGTGAAAATTTGCATTTTTTAGAAGAGAACAAATTTACTAATTTACTAAACGTATGTGCGTGCAAAGAATAGATGCCTTTAACTTGCTGCTATTCAACCTTAGTATTGATGGATATATATAATAAATATAAAAGTAAAGTTGAAGTTCGCATGCCAAAAGACTATCCTTCACAAGTGCACAGAACTTGAAAACATTTGTGGTATACCACAAGGAAGCAAATTTCCTACTCGTTTTAGCAAGGTGTAAATTAATTATATTCGCAATGTATTTCGCTAGTACGGAGTGGTAAGTTGATGCCAGTAAAAACCTGGCAAAAAGATATGAGCCATGTTCAAAAATCCCCACTCCACGGTGATCATTTGTTCTTATTTCAAATAAAGCCACCACGCCCTGTTTCCAAATCTGTTAAAAGAGATGCACATCGCTCGAAACCATCTCAGTTGATATATTTCGTTTTACAAATTTACTAATCAGAGTTATTTTTTTGCTGATATGCCTACTTTCTCATACAATGAATGTTTATGAAATTGAGGAAGTTAAAAACTGGTTAGATCAACAATTCTTGAATATTATATATCTTCGATTAAGCGCCTCAAATGAACCTCTATCATGAATAAAAGCTTACCCAAAAATCTCCAAAATTAAATAAACACTTAGGTAGATATTGTACAGAATTTGTTTCTGTTATAAAATTGACCATTCATCAGGTTATATCTGATTTGAATGATTTAAGACCTTGCTCATATACGAATGATACTAATTTATGATCACATGCATCAAAATTCATGTTGCATCAGTCGTGTATATTTTCATGAAATAAAAGGTGTTCTGTAGTGGAGTATAACCCGAATATATTAGAGTTGCAATACTTAAAGCATATCTTCATTATTAACTATGATCTAGATCTGGATCTATATCTCCAAACTTTTATTCCACAAATTAGTTCTGTGAAATATAACAGAATATATGAATATTTGAAAAAACTATTTCAACAACAAATAAAATAAAAATAAAATACAATGATTTGTTGTAACTCTTAAAGTTGTTTGTGTGGTTGGTCGATATATGAATAATCTAATAGATACACATACTTTGATATAGTTCAAGTTCAAAAAGATTTTAGCAGACCAAACAAAAAACTTCATTTTACATTATTCTTCAAAAATACAACTTTACGCTCAATTTGCGAAAACAAAACATACAAATTGGAAATTTGCAAAAACATTTGAGAACAAAAAAGTTGTATACAAATATTTTGTGTCCTTTGATAATATGTACCAATGAATTAATCCGGTTACACAGGCTGCAACTCCATGTTATCAAAAGCTGGCCTGTTTCGATTAAGTTGGGGTGACACAAAAATCAAAAAAAATGAAAGATGTGCAGCTGCTGTAATAATTGACAGTTCTTAAGCTATCAAATTAAATAAGACCTAGAATAATCTTAAAAAATGATCAGGATGTCAAAATTTATTTTGTTTTGTGATAATCTGATCAATTTCCATGTATCATATTTCATATATATACTTGACACACAAAACCTGATAAATATTTGTAATTTTAAGCAAGTTAGAATGTGTGGTAGTCACAAATATATCCTTTATTTTTACTTACATCGATGTGCTAAAGCATTTAGCTACATAGGTTACATCAGAAACTTGATAATAATGGCAAGATATCAGTTGGAAACTGGTTTTAAAAACTCTCCTCTACAGTTAATGTCCAACATCTATTTTCAGGCTAGACCCTTATCTGTACACACATTACTTTCTTACAACATTCCATGAAGGAATTAGTAACAAGACATCAGTTTTGCTCTGTTGTTTCTTTTGATTTCACCAATATTTATATCCACAGAGAAAACAGAAAACAGTCTTTGAAATAAGATTCAGTGAGTAAATAGATTATGATTGGCTAATTCATATTACAGTAATGTCTTACTTGGAAGTTTTTATTTTGTTCATTCTGTTGTTGTTTTTTTGCAAGGCAAGCAGCAAATGCACATCCAACAGCATGACTTATCCGTTCACCCTATAAGAAAAAGTAAAAGATACAAAAAACGGTCAACATAACCATAACCAGCTATTCATGCCTCAGAAATTAAAAACAACAAAAAGAACGTTCCAGAATAAATATATACGCCATAAAATTAAAATAATACTTACACTCTCTTTAATTCCTTTGAATGAATGACATAGCCATCTTCTAGATGTACCATCACGACAAATATAGGAAAATAGCTTTTCGTCATGTGGATCAGGTGTACAAAATGATACTTTTTCTATGACTTGATCGACAACTAGAGACTAAACAAAATTTATAAAACTTGGTAAATACATCAAACAAACTGTGTATATTAGAAATAGGCATGAAAAACACATAATACACATTATCTGTGACACCTTGTAGGCAGTTTATATCCCAATTAAAAACAGCAAGGCACTATAAAGCGAGTACACAAAATTATACATTTTCACTACTTGATCCAACTGATGATATTCAAAGTATGTACCTTGGTTTCTTCATCTGTTACTCTTAAAGTATCTTCTGTAACCCATAAAGAAACTCTTTGTTTCTTTTTACCAGCTGAGCTCTAAAAATAGGAAAATATATTCTTTTATAGACAAATGTTTTAAAGTTATATTCCGAGTTATAAAATCTAAAGTAAAAGACGAAAGTAAAATATATATATCAAGTCTCAAGATAATGGTTGGATATTACCTGTGGGGGAGTGTTTTTTTTTAAAACTGTACTCGAAAACACTTCCCCACAGGTGATATCCAACTGTTATCTTGAGGCTTGTGAATAGAAAACAAAAATATAAATGTTCTCAAGAATTGGAACCTGAATATTTCTATAAAATATATTCATGTTTCTGTGAAAGGTTTACACATGTTTCTCAGATATCTATTTTAGGTGTTGTACAATAAATATGAATGGCGCCTTTGTTAATGATGAATGAATGAACCACTTAATTGCAAATTTATTGACTAACATAGCATTCCTATCCATCTAGTTTATATCAGTATTTGAAATAAGAACAAATAATCACTGTGGAGAAGGTCTCTCTCTTTTTTTAAACACTAGTCTATTATTATCCGATAATCCTTAGCTCCACAAAGACAGGTGAATCTCTAAAGGTTTCCAACAGAAGATCAGACGACAGTGCCTATTATTTTCTGTGCTTCTGGGTTTTATGTGGCAGACAACCTAATCTAGATTCTGACATTTTATATACCAAATATCTCAAGTAGAAACTAAAATTTTCAGATGCAGATGAAAGCTGACTAAAATATTTTAACACGTGATTGATACAAATGCATTTTGAAATGCTTTGAATCACTCAATATTTATAACCAATGCTGCAAGATATAATTTATCAAAGGAATCAATGACTGTGCCAGAGTCAATAGGGAGCTTTAGTAACAAATAAAGGTTTTACGACGGCGACAGTTCTGAGAAGTTCAGATATGCTGAAAAGATTAGGTTTTGTCATCCTGCAGAACAAACTCAGGTGCTTGAGGTGTAAGAATATTTTTGTCGCAACTACGCACACTCGTTAGTAGGTCCTTACACAGAAGAAATAAAACTAGTATTTCGGTGGTAAAGTCTCGAGTGGAAATATAAAAACATAAATTGTAGCATTCTAGGAACTGGGGTTAGCTAACATAGCTCATATAGCTTACTAAACACAAGCATATTTGCGAATTATAAACCAAAATATGTTGTGAACTATATATTAGGATTCGATACATGGATGGAATAAGTGTTTGTTTTCACATTTTCAAACACCACATAGGCTCTTCTCTGCTTCTGCTGCTTGTGTTCGCATGACCTTCTTCCCGGGCTGACCAGTCCTTCATACCACCTATATATATGTTATCTTCTTGGAAAACATTTTTCAACTTTTAACATAATAGAAATTGACATGTCCGTCTGTAAAACTATTTTATTATTTAAACCCAATATTGGATGATGCCAGTGACGAAATCAATCCTTTTTAGTAGATATATTATTTTGAATTCGTTAACTCTTTATAATCATTAAATCAATCTTTGCGTGTTTGTGTTCCCCCATTAAGAGAAGGACCGGATTAATATTTTGCGACGGTTGTTTAAATTACCGTTACAGTTGCCGTCATAGAATAGATCCTGCTAAAGCTCCCTAGTAAAACATACAGGCTACTAAAAAGTAGATCTAATATCAGAAGCAGTGGTTGAAATAAGAGCAAATAATCACTGCGGAGGAGTGATTTACAAGCTATGCTCAAAAATCACTCCTCCAGTTATTACTTACTCTTATTTCAACCACTGAGACCTATTCACAAATTATTTTAAAGGGTAGTGTACAAAATCAGAGGAAATAATCAGTGTGTAGGAGTGATTTTTGAGCATTGCTTCAGGCCAGAAAGCCATAAGTAATGCTCAAAAAGCCCTCCTCCACAGTGATTATTTCCTCTCATTTCAAACACTGAAGACGGCGATGTTCTTACCATTTTCATTTGATGAGCTGCTTGTGAGCATACTTGTGTACCTCTTGATTCTGATACTTCTAAACATCC
>JAULBZ010006104.1:0-12691 GCA_032360805.1 Neoturris breviconis
TAAATCAGAATGGCTATTACGGCTTGAATTGGCTTGATATGGGTAGATTTTTAAGCAAAAATAAGAAGAAGAAAAAAGAAAATTGAAAAGGGGTATTATTATTAAATTCCCGAAACCCCGCATAGGTAGATAACTGATGACTTACTGTATTATATGTTGATGCCCCCTAAACTATTTACTATAACCATGTTCTTATTATTGTTAGTTTCTTTTATTCAGACTATATATATATATCGTTATAATATCGTTATTAATGCTTTTTACCTAAAAGTTTAAGTAAACACACAAATATCGTAACTATTAACCATTCATCCCTTTGAAAAGAGAAAGAATGAATACGTTGAGTAAGAGTAATTAATAATCATTCAGTCACCTCATGATTAAATGCTGTTTCTCATTATTTAATCTATAGGAGACACATAGTTATAGCTAATGCTGTAGAACGATTTTGATAAATCATGTAACCTTATACATCTGTGTCGCATGACGACATCACTAAACTCTTCTATATTGCATGTTTATAGGAAGCTTTACACAGCTCGTTTGGAAAAGTACGACAGAAATGGGTGTTGGAAGAGCTTTCGGAGCACAAGGACAAACATTTGTTATTGCTTTATATTCACCTCCTGGAAACATTAGAGGTAAATACGAAGATAATGTGGCACGACCTTCTGGACCAATCCCTACAATAACACCAGATAAGGAAGGAGGAGGGTGTGTTATATTGTAATATGAGTTATCATAAAATTAGTCAGTTATGGGATGTTTGTTGGTTCATAAAAGAATTTGAATGCGAATCGTACAATTCCATATAGTAATCTCATATAAACCATTTGTGAATATGAACCGTACTCTTCCATGAAGTAGCTTTATATAAACTATTTGTGAATATGAACCGTACTCTTCCATGGAGTAGCTTTATATAAACCATTTGTGAATATGAACCGTACTCTTCCATGGAGTGGCTTTATATAAACCTTTGTGAAGGTAAATCGTGCTGTTCCATGGAATAGTCGCCAATAAATTATTCATGTAGATTTTTTGTCTATGAGTGATGGTCAGATTTATCATTCCTAGCTATTACAAAACCGGCGTACGAAATCTATTAAAATCACCTCAGCAAGGCTTCAGCCACTCTTGTGGTGGGCACTTGTTGTTATACGTCTGTAACATAGAGTTATCTTACTTAACTGATAGTTATAGACATATAAATCAGCTAGTATACGCTTGTTCAATTAGTTTTTGTGTCCCAATGCAATAGTGACCACACACACAAAGATTCTGACGAACGACAAATGCTCATAGCTCGCCTGAATATATTTAGTAATGTTTTTGTAATAAATCCCTTGTGAAGGGAGTTAGTATGTATAATAGTAGTATAACCTCTTGTAAAGATGTAGGTAGCTATATGAAGTTTTGTATACCTAGTGATCAACATTTACTTTCAAATATATTAGATGTTTTTTGCATATATTGTATGTTGTTAGGCCATTACATTGGTTGAAAGCACAGATATACGAAAAAAGAAAGATCTACTACGCCGTTTTTCGCTATAAAATTCTCCATTGTTTTACAGAACAATTGATTACATCCGCGTCAGATAGATCCAGTCTTTTTTAGCATTCTCGGTGCGTGGTTTGTTAAATATTAATACTACCGACAATTACCGATAATTATGTCATTTTAATTTATGATAAAATAGGTTTTGCCAGTAGTTTTATGACATATTCCAGTTATCATCCGAGTCTTTTCTACGTAATATTAGCAAAATACAGAAAGAAAAACGATTGAGCAGAAGGCAAAAACTTTAACAAGACGTTGGTCGCCATAGTTGTTGTTATTTTTAGACGTCCATAAGTTTTATTTATATCTTCGAAATTACTTCAGCTTAATCAAATCATTCACAGCGGTGAGTCAATTATATATTGTATTTTGTAATGATATATGTCTCTGATGAAGGATCGCAGGCTATAAGAACTCCAAAGTCACAAAAAAAAATATTTTGTAAATAGCTGTATTTCGCTGGAATAATTTTAAAATAAATGTTTGAATATTAGTGAACATGCAAAAAAGCCACGGAGTATTTCTATGAAACCTGCAATGTTGTTTATCTTTATCATTCTTTATATCTATGTCGAAAGCTAATTCATGAGAACGAATTCGCTAAGAGAAAATCCGCCAAAAATGATTAAGCTCCTACTCGACAATTCCGCGCGATATCCAAAAGAATAGATTTCATTGGTAAACATTCAATCACCCAACGTGTTATTGGAAATCAACGTTAAGTCACCCAGATATTTTTATTCGGGTTTTCAAAATATTTACATGCGGCATGTGAAAATGATAAATATAACAACAGTATACGACCAGTACCAGCATAAAGGGACAACTAAGCCACCCAAGAAAACATTCCATTATTTATACCCACAAAACATATACTTATACTCGGGTGGGCTTAAACGTGTGTGAGCTTATACATGGGTGGGCTTATACATGGGTGAGCTTATACATGGGTGAGCCTGTACATGGGTTGGCTTAAACGTGGGTGAGCTTATACATGGGTGAGCTTATACATGGGTGAGCTTACACATGGGTGAGCTTAAACAGGGGTGAGCTTATACATGGGTGGGCTTAAACGTGGGTATGCTTATACATGGGTGAGCTTATACATGGGTGGGCTTAAACGTGACTGAGCTTATACATGAGTGAGCTTATACATGGGTGAGCTTACACATGGGTGAGCTTAAACAGGGGTGAGCTTAAACAGGGGTGAGCTTATACATGGGTGGGCTTATACATGGGTGGGCTTAAACGTGGGTGAGCTTATACATAAGTGAGCTTATACATGGGTGAGCTTATACATGGGCGAGCTTATACATGGGTGAACTTATACTCAGGTGAGCCTAAACATGGGTGAACTTATACTCGAGCGAGCTTATACATGGGTGAACTTATACATGGGTGGGCTTATACATGGGTGAGCTTATACATGGGCGAGCTTATACATGGGCGAGCTTATACATGGGTGAACTTATACTCAGGTGAGGCTAAACATGGGTGAACTTATACTCGAGCGAGCTTATACATGGGTGAGCTTATACATGGGTGGGCTTATACATGGGTGAGCTTATACATGGCTTAAGGTTTGTGTTAAATTGGTAGACTTATACTTATCTAATACTAACTGTTTTGTTATTCTGTTTGTATATGAGTTTCTCGTAAATTTTGTCAATGTTAGACAGCAGAGATATAGGCCGGTAGTTACTTATCTCCAATTTGAATTCTATTTTTGGATAAGGATAACCTTGGCAGTCTTTAGGTTGGATGGAGAAATACCAGTAGTAAAAGATAGATTAATAATCTTTGATAGTGGTCCTGATATTTCACCTTTGGCAAGAGACAGTATTTCAGTAAGAATACTATGGTGTTTAGAGGATTTGCTAAGATCAAGTGAAGAAATGCAACTAAGTATCTCAATATCATCAGTAGGAGAGGGAAAAATTGTATTAGGGACCGGATCTTTCAAAAAAGAAGAAAAATGTTTAGTAGTGAATGGAATCTTCTATTTCAAGTTATCGGCAATGGAAGTAAAATAATCATTGAAAGAATTAGAGATCAGAAATGGATCAGTAACAAGATTGTTATTACTTTTTATAGAGCTCAGAGAAAATGAAGTCGAAGAACGAAGAGAAATGATAGATCTAACACCTTCCCAAACTTTGCCAAATTTCCGAATTTTGCCAAACATTTTTGCCAGTTTTAAATTAAATTGAACAACGAGTAATGTGTGCTGTAACTTTTTCTAAATTCACAAAGGAATATAGAAAACTCAATCTCTATAAACTGGCTTAATCGTTTATAAACAGATTTTCAAAAACGTTTGAAACCGAAGGAAGAAAGTCCGTAGTTTGATTTGTTTGTCGTGTCATGTTTCATATAGACAGGGATAACTTCACTAATGCCGTTCCCGAATTGCGACCTTATGAGCTTTGATCGGAATGTTACCACTAATCTTTATATATAGACGTATAGCTACAACCTAGACGTTGATAAGACGTCCAAAATAGAAGTTAACGTTTTCAACGCGTCGATGCTTCAACGTTCAAGCAACGTTTAATATTGGTAGATAGCTTGACGTGTAAAATATATATCGATATTGTACATTCTAAAAATCGAGCAATATTTGTACCAATACTACATATTTTACATTAGCTATAACAACGTTGTATATAGTTGTATAGACGTTAGCTATCCGACGTTAATAACGTTTTATTAATTCGTTGCACCAACGTTACCTATCCTACCTTATAATAAATTGTAGCTATGTTATTTGGTTGTACCAACGTTAAATATCAGACGTTGTAGCAATTTTGTATTATAATTCGTTGTATCAACGTTGTGTGTCTGAGGTGATAACAACGTTATATACTATTGGTTGTATCAACGTTGTGTATCTGGGGTGATAACAACCTTATATACTGTTGGTTGTGCCAACGTTGTGTATTTGAGGTGATAACAACTTTATATACTATTGGTTGTATCAACGTTGTGTATCTGGGTGATAACAACTTTATATACTGTTGGTTGTATCAACGTTGTGTATCTGAGGTGATAACAACCTTATACTGTTGGTTTTACCAAACTTATGTATAGCAACAAATTGTCTGTGTTTCATTTTCATTTTCATTTTTATTTATCTTGAAATATTTTCCAAATTCGCAAAAATTGTGAAACCGCTTAGAAACGTCAACGTTTTAGGACGCTGCAGTGACTATTCTCTATAGAAGATAGAGATGTCACTGCAGTGTTTCAAAAAGGGCGATGTTTCAAAAAATGGAGACCCCCTTGTCTGTAGCTACAGCTAGTATCTATTTATTTTTATTGTTAGACTGGAGGTTAAGTTAGTTTAAAATTAGACTCCACTACTGTAGGTGTTTACCTCCATATATGAACTGGGGACTGAACCACACACAGAAGAAAGATCATCTACACCTATACATTAGTTTACATTTTGCCATGAGCTGGTTAAAGAAATGTTACCTTTTCTATCTTGATATGTCTTGCATTCTCAGCATCATTGTATGTTCCCTTTATGACGTGTGAACAATTGGAGGAGTTCTCAAATAAAAATGTCGTGTCTCTCCACACTGCAAACTCTTGACAACCAGGCTAACTCATCAACTCAAAATGGCCGACAGTTGGATGTAAAACAGGTATTATTGTGCGAGCTCGGGAGAAACGCGGGAGATGTCGGAACAGAAACGAACTAGTTAGAAGTAACCTAAGTACTTTTTTACTCTTTCCGGATCTTTATAGTTCTTTTGAGAGATACAATTTTCAATCAACATTATTTACCCTCAAACATGACCGGAACCACTTTACAGGGGAATAGGTAGACGGCAATGCTTCCAGGGATGTGTCTCGAAATTTTCATAGTCGAGAAATGTTTCATAGTCGAGAAATAAACAATAAGACAAATGGGATCCATGAAAGAGCTTTACAAGTTATTTATTGGGATGATATATTGTCATTCAAAGAACTGCTAATACTGGATGGATCCGTTTGTATACATCACTGTTTCTCGCAATATAATTATACAAAGCGAAGCATAATTCATTTCCTATTGGTTCCATGAAAGAAATATTTTAAAGGGCCCATAACTAATTTCACAACTACGTAAATACGGTACACGATGGAACTGAATCGTTAAAATTCTTCGGACTGAAAGTTTGGAATATGGCGCCTGATAAAATTAAAAATGCAACACTCTTAGACAAATTTAAAAGAGACATCAGGAATAGGCTCCGAAAAATTGTCCCTGCAGGATCTGTAAACCTTATATACAAGGTGTTGGTTATATATAGAATTAACTATCTTATACTTGTCTCACTTTAGTGATTTTATGTAGTGATCAGTTTTTATTTTTAGTTTTTCTATAATTATATTTTTATGGATATAAATAGTCAATGATAGGAGTTAGGTTTTAATGCACCCATGTAAAAGAAAGTTACATTAATAATAATTTCCCACAAGAATGTCATTTAACCTCCGGTTCATAAGCACCGCTGCTTAACCACAAGTGTGCCATTCAGAGCGGCTTTACACTCTCAAATAAAGCGCCATTTTAACAAAAACTATTAAACGTAAATAAAGCGAGATAACCTTATCTTGACTACTTACACAATTGCGTTATAAACGTTAAGGTTAGACTTAAACAATTGCGGTAAAATATTGCGGTAGTAAAAACTATTCATGCTTTTACGGATTCTCTGATAGTTCATTCACGATTTTATTCATTGTGCAAGTTGATCAGCAAGATCATGAATGTCGCAATACATGAAGGTAATAACTATTTCTTATACCATACGATAATAATATTGCCACACAACCTAATGAGTACGTCGCGTCAAACTGACGTCTTTTTAACGTTAATTAGACCTCCGACAAGAGACAATTGTTAAGAAGCGATTATCTGAAGTTGTTTCAATCTCATTGCGGTGGAGATTTTTATTGCAAAATCTAGTTTGTTTTTATGGAAATTTATTGCTGTCGCTAATTGGTTATTAGCAATCACCGGCCTTCGGTGACATTTTAGCGAAATAATTTTTTTGATGACGTAATTACTAACGATGACATCATAACTGGCAAACAGGTTGTGCAAAAAAAAAATTTTAGGTGAATTTTATTTTTTTGCAAACTATATACCAAAATGATTTTCAAGCAAAAATAAGAAGCATTTTTTTTACCACCTGTCAAAAATATGGTTGCTAAAACGATTCAAAACGATCCTAAATAAATTGTAGGAAAATTCAAAAAATTTGTGGTCATATAAGCCATTCATTCAAAAGTTATGTACAAAAGTTTAGCCCGGGGTGAGGGGGGGGATTTGTACCCCCCGGCCTGAATTAGGTTAAATGTTGGTACCAAGATTTGCAAAAAAACGCAAATTTTCAAATTGTTCAAATTTGCTGACGTCAACATAGAAAGAATGAGCTCATTGTTACAAAAATGGTAGAAATAACAAGTACTTGTACCAGAGAATATTTGCTAGGAGTTTTACACTTCTAACATTAGCAGTTTTTGAGATAAATAGGGAGGGGGGATTTTTGTTCGCTACTATCCATATTGCTATAGCTACGCAGTGGACAAAAACTTGTTCAAAGTCCGCAAGACTCGAGAACAACATCAAACGACGTTGTTCTAGCGGTTCTAACGTCTTTTTGCGACTTTCTAGCGTCTTTATTGCGGACAGATTTTCGCCTTCTGGGTACATGTTTAAATAACACTACTTCTGTAAATCAATTTAAACGAATTCATTGGCTGGTTCATTAGTTCTTTATTGAAAATCCATTGGTTCATTAGTTCTTTATTAGAAATTCATTGGTTCAATAGTTCTTTATTGGAAATTCATTGTTTATTTTCTTGTAGCATAGTAACCACCAAAAAAGAAATGTTATGACGAATTTGAATGACGGACGGATTAAATATTGATGTAAATGGCTCCAATATTTTAAAAGTAATTCTATTCAGGTATCTGTTATTGTCTTTCCATGACATTGTACAAATTGCGAATGATACTGGGATTAACGAAGTGGACACTTACACGGCACTTCTTTGCGGCAAATTGCCATTTAGTGTTTTGTATAGCTTTGTTGCACACACAGTATATATATATATATACATAGAATAACTCTTGTCTTTGTGAAGTCTGTTGAAAATACCATTTTGATATCAAAAAGGATTAACGAGTCCTCGATTAACAGAGATAAAAGAGCACCACTCAATCAACATTAGCAAGTGTAATTCGAAACATTAAATTTGCATAATCACTTGTTTTAGCTAAAAGAATATTTGTATATCAAACGTTTTATGGTGATGAAAGAAACCATCCTGAAATATTACACCAAACTGAGACCTGCATCTGCCAAAATAAACGAAATACTTACCACGACTTTATCTCCACTAAAACTTCTTCGATTTCTGTACTTTTTCAAGTATGAATTCCGTATGCACGTGTCATAACGTATCGATGTGGTAGCGCACGATAAATGACCATACCCATGCAGTCGAAGAAAAACCCCTGACATAGGAGTGATAAATATCTGTAGTCGCAGAAAGAGATCAAATATATTACTTTTGAATATTCTTATAAAAGTCGAAGCATGCCTATAAACTGCGAAACTGGAGTGAATGTTTATCTTTACTCCAAACGGCATTTCTTCCTTTTCTTTTGATCATTATTTCATTTATCAAAGATTTACAATTAAAAACGAATTTTTCGATTATCTCCATATTATTAAGCCAGTACCGTATCGTGTATTTTACGGAACCTAAAGTTCGGAATTAGAAAATCGGATTTTTGGAACTAAAAGTTTGGCCAAACATTGATAAAATAAAGGCACTTTAATTGTCAGTATCTCTGTGACGGATGGACCAATTGTTCCCAAATTATTCGAGTACATTTCAGTGTACAGTCTCTAAAGGTTAGGATATTAGGTCGGAAATATTACAAAACTTACCAAAGTAGATTATGTGACTTTAAAGAAGCACATTCTCCATAAACGTCAGCAAGTGAGAGCGTATAAGTACACCAAGGAAAAGTTGCGATCCTTCTGTATGTTGATTATATAAAAATAAGAGTCAACAGCAAAATTGGATGCAAAGCGCATACTTTGGACGTGCCTCAATTAATTTACTCACGATTTATTACATACCTAAAGATAACGAAGCAAAGAGCGCATCGCTTCTGACGATCGTAGATAAGTCGAGATAAGTAGTTTCTTTTCGGATTCCGCACTACAATGCATTTCGGATTACCGGTTAATACGCATGCGCATTACAATTGTATATATAAAGAGTCATTCCCAGTAAATATTCCTTGGTCATCAGGGCCCAGTTGCTCGAAAGCCGATTAACGCTAATCTAGGATTAAACCCGGATTAAAATTACTTTCTTCCAACCAAATGTCGGGAAAAAACAATTTAATCGAGGATTAAACTAATCAGCTTTCGAACAACCGCTGGTGAATCGACTGAAATTGTACATATTTTCTGAGTGTGCAGTTCAGCTTCGATCTTGATATCTGTTTGTGCTGACGACTATTATCGATCGCCAAAAACGAACCTGTAATTTAAGGATTGCGAAGCGTGGGTGCAGCGCTATGTTCGCAAGCGAAGCGTGAAGCCGAGTTAGCAGAAGAACACAGATTGCAGAAAAACAGAGTATGGTCTGGGAAATAGACAAATAAATATACTCCCTGTTAGCTAATTGTAGTAGGTGGGGGTTAAACTCTGTTCTTTGCAAAAATCGCTACAATGTTAATTAATTAGGGCACCCTTCAACGTTTGATTTTTCATGAATATGGACCCCCCCAATATCTTTATTGACAATTACCCCCACAGTCAAGTACAATTTACCTAATAAACCAGCAAGAATCATGATTCCTAGATTTCGCTAGGTACTTTTAATTTTTGTACCTACATCTTCTATTATTTAAGTATAAGAAAGAGAATATGGAATCCAAAATAAAAGACAGAACAATAGGACAAATCATAATTCACCCCCTTCTCTCTCTCCCTTCCCTCCCTACCTCCCTACCCCAACTTACTTACCTCCAATTCCTTCAACATGAAAGCTACATGTTTAAATAACACAACTAATGTATTTCATTGACTCTTAAAAATGTTGATTTAAAAAGAAAAAGCAATTTATTATTTACTTGTGGCGCGCTTCGTGTGTAGTGATAGTTTATTATTGACTTGTGGCGCTTCTGTGTGTAGTGATAGTTTATTATTGACTTGTGGCGCTTCTGTGTGTTTTATTTTATCATTTACTGGAATTACCATTAACATTTTGTTCAGACCCTTTTTGATATCGCGTTGAAAGTATATATAAATAACTGCATCTGCAATATATCCCAACATACCAAATGGAATGAAGGTAGCATCCTTTATAAACAAACTTATATTTCTTGGTATACAAGTGCATATTGCATATGGTATTGCAAAGAAATCAATTGAAGTTGTTATAATCAACAATGGAAATTTTAGTGATCAGTAGAAAACTGCTCTGCGGCATATTTCTTCTACGATAATAAAATATATAAAAAATCGTCATATACATCACCAAAATCAAAATAACAGACACGAAAAATGGTGGCACCAAACGCAACATCGAGATTCCAAGGTGTTTTCACAAGCTTATCTTGTTGCCGGGTACAAACAGGCAAAAGAGGCATATATAACTTACGTTGCTGCCTATCCGACATCCAGTTATGCTGTGCATGCATATTTTTGTAGAAAATATAATTCGATACCTTATCGGTCTTGTTATGGCAATCAACCTGTGTAAAGTCAACAAAACCATATTTAAATGGTACACCTCCATACACATGTTCCGAATATTCTTGCACATGTAATAATAAAGTGGCACTTGCCATGGCATTTTACTCCATGACGCACTTGGATTTGTAACGCTATAAATAATCATTGGTGTTTCCAGTAGAATATACAAGATGGAACTGGTTGACACGCTCAAAAGTACTCTTGAATCCAAAAAAAGAATCGAATTAATCACAGCAACATATAAATTCCATGAAATGTCAACACATTTTGTATCGGTTAAACAGCCGCTCTATGTAGTATATTTACGAGCGGTGTGAGATGGTCGGAGATTTTTCATTCGCTAATGTGACGGTTACGTTATTTGTCATAAACTAGTTATGAGTTTTATAATAAGTTAACTATACGCCATTCGAGCGTTACGCCTGCTACGATTGTATACAGCACACTCTCGTTATCTCGAACACTGAGGAGACCGGCAAAAAAGTTTGAGATAGCGAGAGTTCGAGTTATCGAGAAATGGGCTAAAAACAAAGAAAATCTGACTGATGCTTATAAAATACCATATTTTCTATAAAAACAAAGAAATATCTACCAGGCTACAATTTTCTAAAGTAATCCGTAACCTGGCTTTGCATCATACTGTCGAATTTATCTTTACTCAACAGGTTTTCAATGCAAACTGAACCTTCAAAACAATCCTTTGCAAAAATTTAAAAAAATTCGAATCCAAACATTTGAAAATCGGCAACGGGACCCGAAAACTTGTTCCAGATAAAAAGTTCGAGATAACGAGAGTTTTTTGGTCTAAATGAGTGCGTATGTCCAAGGAACTGGAGGATTTGTTCCAGATAGAGCCAAGTTCGAGATATCGAGTATTCAAGATATCGAGAGTGTACTGTACATCGCTATTAACAGTAATTGTCACAAAGTAAATATTGCAACATTAAATATTGCCAAATCGACACTAAACGTCGCATTAACACTAAATGACACAACGGAATTTAAAAATAAAACTAACTTTATTGGAACGACTGGTTTAATGATTCATGTTCTCATTCATGTTTCATATTTTTATATTGCTGCGACATTTAGTTTGATGACATTTACTGTTGAGTTGCAATGTATGCTGTTGAGTTGCAATGTATAGTGTTGAGTTGCAATGTATACTGTTGAGTTGCAATGTTTATTGTTGAGTTGCGATATTTATTGGCTACTTTGCGACAATTACTGTCGATTTCTACATTTACTGTTGATTGTGACATTTACTGTCGTGCCATTCACCAATATTAAATAAATAAAAAAGTAGATTGATCATTCCCCATGATTCTGCTCGCAGTTTAAAAATTATCTGCATGTCCTTCATGTAATGTGAAATTATGACATGCTTCTCCAACACATGATTCCATTGGAATGGCTTGGCCATATCCAGTGGCGGCGGAGGAGCAACATTGTCGCATATCTCGAAAGTCTCTTGTTGGTTTGGTCTGAAATGTTCTGGAAAATTTCAACACTACAGCATGGTTCCATTAAAAGTTATGGAAGGGGTGATTCAGAGCTCCAAAAAGCCCGGCCTGAATAGGGTTAAGTTACCCCCGAAAAAATAACCCATAATATTAAAAAAAAAATTCCTAATCTTAATCTTTAGTAAAAGTTAGGAAATGTCACCTAATTTCAATGCCATACCATACCATTAACAGAAAAAAGGTTATTGTGAAATGAAAATCCTGCAGGCACTTTGCGCCCCGGGTTTTATATCCATGGGTTGGTTGTTTCGATCATGACTTCAGGTGCCAGCAAGTATTTCATATGACGATTTTAGTTGCAATATTGTAACTTACAAATTTCCTTTAATTTTTTCATGATCCCTAATGGGCAAAAATCCGTTCAAAGTTAACAGTAAAAACGGTAATGTAAAGTTAAAAAAATTATTTTAGCGTCTTTACCGCAAACTTTGAGCATGCTTTTGCCAACCGGGTCATTGTATATTGCAATAAACACGTTGTGATAGAAGCTAAGAATATTGTCTAAAAATAACTTGATTTGACTTGTCTAGAACATTTTTGATCGCATTTCAGATGTCAATATTGTCAATATTACACTTTATAATAAGACGACATTACGAAATTAAACGTATGTGGTGAATAACGAAAATGTGATCTTTTGAATTAATGGAATAATATTGAAAATGGATATTATCATAGTGCAAACATTTGGAAAATATTTGTTCAGAAATACAGTTTAACCTTATATACGCTGGGCTTTTTGGGGCTCCTCAAAGCTGGGGAGAGGGGTAGATTTCGCCCCCCCCCCTTTCCTTAACTTTTGAACAACTAATATGATTAAGATGA
>JAULBZ010006105.1:0-12690 GCA_032360805.1 Neoturris breviconis
AAGTATGTTTTAATTGCATCTTGTAGCTTACTAAAAAAATCACTCATCTAACAAAAGTACAATTCCATTAAAATCGTTAAGTTTGAGATTTATCAGATTTATCGTCAAATAGAATTCGATATTCGTCTAGATTCTTATTGTACCACGAAACAACACCAACATGCCAATCCAAAACGTTTCCTATCCCAAAAAGAAGGAATAATTTTTAGTAGTAAAAGTTTCTTAATTTTTGAAGATTCTGGTACTAGGTTTCTTATAAACCTGTTTCTTATAAAAAAGAAAACGTGTATTCTTAGTGGTGTACTTAATAACAGAGTATACACAATTTCCCTTGTAGTAACAGAAACCTACTGAATCAACAAGTTGTCGAAATTAGAGTAAATAATCACTCTGGAGGAGAGATTTTTGAGCACATCCACTATGATTATTGGTTTTGGTTTCATTTCCATACAACTAATCATTATTTAATAATTTATAGCAAATTGGAGGAAAATAATGTTGGTTGTGTTTATGTTACGATCGTGTCATTACTTTCTATTGTTGTGCAAATTTTTTATCTGTATGCTAGGCAATAAATTTTTGAAAGATATACATTGACAAAATCACACACATTAAATTAGGTTTAGGTTGCGTAACTATTACTACAACATTCAGGGCCAACATTGCAATCCCAACCTTAGATATAATATTATTATGTGCTGGTCGCAATAAGAGCAAGTAGTGAGGTGATTTCTGTACAGATACTATGCTGTTGATAAGATCAGAATAGTTAATTAAGTAAATTTGTAGTGGTTATTTGTTAGTATTTCGCTGGTAGAATTGTCTTACTTCAACCATCAGTTCAAATTGCAAATTTAAAAAATTTGAGATGAATTCAGTTTTTATTACCATGGTATGTGGTTCTTTTATATTAAAAATGGAAGAGAGAGAAAAAAACGTACAGGAGCTGTGCACCTCTTCAAACGCCTCCAATCATCACCCTCCACCTTTTAGATTTCTACCTCAATCCCTGAAAGTTAATGTTGTTTCTTGAACTATCCTTGTACATTTGCACTTATTAATTTGATATTTATTAATGATCTGCTTGTATGAAGCTTGGAACATTTTTACCAATAAAACACGTTTCTTTTGATTAAATTGATGCAAAAATCAAGATTGATGCGCAGCTCCTTTAAACAAATTCGTTTAAACACACACAAAAAATGGAGTGGATGTCCTCCAAACCTTTTTACTGCCCTCCTTTGGGTGGGTTAGTGGTCGGAATGAGAGTAAATAATGGATGAGTGATTTTTATGTTCATTCATTTTATCGTTATTTTGATAGCTGCAATAATGTTAGTATCTGTATTCTAGACAGTGCTTAATATGTGTAGATTTTTCTATTTTATTTTTTAGCAACATGTATTTTCTATTTTAGCTGTTCTCTTGTCTTACTTATCGTTACTTATTTTTAAAAGCATTTGGTAATACAGTAGGCATTTTTTCTGTTAAGTAAATAAGTACCTCACTAGCAAAATGAATATAACATAAAAGTCATTGTTCAAAAGAACATAACGTTATTATATACTCTGGTTTTGACAAGCTTCTTTTAAAAGGCTAAATTGTTTTCTGTTATAAAATTGGTATTTTTTCCCAACAATATTTGAAGACCATTAAATTACAAGCATAAGAATAACGAACAGGACCAATTTTGTTTATGCACATGAGGTCATACAAGAAAAATTATATTATTATGATTTAATTCAAGATACTTTTGAACTGCTAGACTGAAAAAAACAAAATACATTTTTAAGGGGATAAATTAAAGGGGTAATGGATGGGACGAATTTTGTTTACACTTTTAAATTTATTGCAACAAAATGAGAATACAATTATTAAATAAAACTGATATTTCAAATAATACAAATAATAATTCTGTGTTGAAAGAACCAGCACTTAAGATATTCAAGTAGTAAACAATAAGATTTTATCAGAGATTATCTACTTTTGTAATTTCTTTAATGGAGAAACTGTTTGAGCAACCGTGCTTTTCCGATATAGGAAAAAGGGCAACAATAACTGTATTTTTGTCAAAGCAGATATTCTATGTAAAAAAGGAGAATGCACAAGAGAAATCCGCTGACATTTCTTAATAAAAATTACATAACATACCATGAATGATATTAATTCTTATTCCGAAATAAGAAATAAGTGCTGGCGTCGACCCTCCAAAAAATATAAATTTGAAATTAACCTGGGGCGCTAAGTAGGTCATTTACAGTATGTATTTTATTAGGATAAACACAAAGATCTCTTGAAAGGCAAAAATGTGTAACAGGTAGGACAGTACAAATTTGATGCAGTTCAACCTTCCATTTTTTAAGCTAAAAAAAAAATCAAATTGTATTTTACACAGATTTAAACAGAACATGTCTACTTGACACAGTAAATAAGGATGACATCACAGTGTCCTGATAATTTTATGAAGTTTTCCAAATTGTCCTGGAATGTCCTGGAATTCTCAAATAGAATGCCTGGAAAATTTAAAAACTTTCCTGGATTTTGTTTGCAAAATTTTAATGGCCACCATGTTTAATGACCACCAATTTTGTATCAGCATTTTAGGCAATATTACGAGACCGCCAATCAATTTCTTTTTTGATTTTGTCGACTCGGAACCAAGTATCTGCAAAAAAGGGAGTTTTTCAAAAGTGGATATTTAGAAAATTTACATTTACCAAATTCATTATTATAACTTATGCTAAATATGCTATATACTATATGCTGTTCAAATATAAAAGATATTGTAATGATACAAGAAACTACTTTTGAATAATAAGGAATGATCAAACTAAACAAGGAGGAGCTGAAAGTAATAAAAAGCAAAGTTGTGTAATGTATGTGATCTTGTAATTCATTGGTTGACATAACAGTAGTATAGAAATGGAACTGAAGTAGGAACCAAGACAGATAAGTCATTACATAATTATCCCACTAAACAAAGTTTGTGTGGGCTATTGCTATCATTTTTTGGCGGTGGTGGCATTGGCAGCGACCCACTTTTCCTAATGTACTAAGTTCTTGAAGGGTTAGCATTTTACTAGGGCTCAATAATAATAAAACATAATACATTCAAAAGAAAATATATTCTTCTTTGCATTCTTCTATTGTCTAGTATTTCTTTAATTCAACTATTTAAACAACAGATGATGGAAACCACCTTTTATTAGATACAATATTTGGTTAACTTTTATAAAGAAAAATACATGCAGTATATATACTGTTCCCTTTATGTTGTCGCCGTAGAATTGCCGTTGTTTATGTTTCCTACTTGGCGGTGGTCGGTGGAATTATAATGACGGTGCCAATGGTGGATCTACACAACGCAAATCTGAAACGTGTTTCCAATTATTCTGAAAATATTCTCTCTGGTTGGCAACTGAATACGGAAATAAAGAGAAATAAGAACGTTGCTATTACAAGACATGTAGAATAATGTTTTTGAGTACAGCTCTATCAGCTGAAAACTATACCTACAAAACACTCTCCCACAGGAGACAGTTAATTCAGGCTTGTCTTTACAATCTAGTTGAAAAAATGAAATAGAAAGTAACAATTATTCAAGATGTCTGATGGTGGATATGATTATGAAATAGTTGGTGATACATTTGATGATTTCTTTTGTCAAATATGTTTAAAATTGATGAAAGATGCTGTTCAGTTAGAATGTGGTCATGGCATGTGTGATGGATGTCTTCAAGGAATTGTTAACAGTGCTAAAAATGGGTAATAGATACTTATAATAATGTTTTTGGTTATCGTTTAGTTGTCAGTTATCCAAAATATTAATTAGTCAGACTCCATAAAAAGAAAAATTGTATGAAATTTTTGAGAAAACTTTTTAAGAAATTTTGTGCAATTTTTAGCCCATCAAACAATAATTGGATGGGCTATTACTATCACTTTGCGGGGGAAGGGCAAAAGGGTTCAAATTGAGTTTTTGGCCTAAAGGACCGAAAAGGCGTGATACCATCTAGGAATTTGATATCAGTATCCTAAGCAATATTACAAGACTGTTGGCAAAATATTTTTCCATTCCGTTGACTTGGGATTGAGTATCGGTGAAAAAAGTTTTTTTAAGTTTTTTTAAAGGGGAGACTTAGCATTTTCAAAAATTTGATTTCTGCGAGAATTTGATCTTTTTTTCATGATTTTAGTTGACCTTTAGTTTTTTTTTAATTCTGTTTATTAAGTTTTGACCAGAATTACAAATTTAAAAAATAACTTTCTATGAGAGTTTGACCATGATCTTTTTTGGCAACCTTTTGTATTTTGGGGAAGCTTGGAGATATAAAGCGTTAAGAGATATTTTTTATAAAATTATGAATGAAGCTGCATTTTAATTATAGGAAGCTTTCTTCTTCTTTTGTTTGTTAAATTAATTAAAAACATTAAAAAACAATTTGGGAATTATATATTTTGTGTCTTAATTTGTAGAAACTCCAATTTTTATATGAATGCCTCACTCTTCTTAATGCCTCCCTCTAATAAACACCCCCTAACAATAGATGTTTATTAGAAACACATCCATATTTGGACCTTCAAGTTTTTAATCATTTATTAATAAACCCGGAAACAAAACATTTACAAGTTCAAGTGAAGGAAATTTTTCTTTGCCTAATATCTTAGCACTACTTAGCATGCATTAGAATTACTGATGGTTCTTTCTATAAAATAAATAAACGCCTCCCTCTTTTAAACGCCTCCCGCCAATAATCCTGTTCCCCGGTATTACTATATTACTAGACTGTAACTTAGGCATATTCTGTACTTTTATTTAGTGTATACATAATTGAGAATGTTGAGAATGTTGCTTGGATAAGCAACGAAATATTGATATCAAAATATCGTGTTTATACTTCTCGTTGCTCTTTTTGTTTTAAATTGTATACATAATGCTATGATGTATAATATGTGTGTGCAAGTTATATTTATGTGCTAGGTTAAACTTTTCACTCAGTTTGGTGGGCTACTTTCAATATCGTACCATTGATTAATATTTTAAAGTGGAACATACTTCTATTCACTGAATTTTAAATATTTTATATATTTTATGTTCTTGTTGAGGGATATTTTTCTGCATGTTTAGACATATTGAATTGGCATGTCCCAAATGCAGGAGGAAAATCATAATTGAGAAGGTAAAGGAATATTTTTAAAGCTGTGCTTGGAAGAACATTAAACAATCACTATGGTGGAGTTTTTTCTGATCTCACACAGCTTCAGGCTAAAGCTATGCTCAAAAACCACTCCTCTGCAGTGATTATTGACAGGTGCCTGTTGGAACACTCGTTGTAGCACTCGTCTTTGGCTTTATATCCTTTTGATTTTATCTACCGGTAGTGGAAGTAAGTGGGATTCTGTAGTCCTTGCTCAAGTCCTTAATCAATGCTAGAAATAACTTACCATATCATTATAAGTCCACACAAAATTGCTACAATATCCGCTAAAAACTTGCTTGAATTGTATCAGAGTTGTTCGTGACATCACAAAGGTGCAAATTTTGTATAAAAAATCTAACTAAGTTCTTGAACAACCCTTTTTTCTCTGCTGTGTAGCAAATGTCAGCCTAAACATCCTCTGATTTTGAAGGGGATTTGTTTGTACAAAGTCACCTGAAATCCATTCAGTATTACTAGAAGTAATTACGTTCGTCCACAATAAGTAATGTCTTGGAGTATAGGTAAAGTGCTAAACATACTAGAACGCGCAACGACTTTACATTTGTGAGGTGATAATTTTTTTTCCAGTTCCCCTATATTCTGTTATATCATTACTAAATGTTGTAGCTTCATCTAGAAACTTTATTTTCATCATAGTGAGATAATATGTACTGTGACAGAATATAATTTTTCGGTGTCATTTTCAATTACTTTCTTTGTTCTCAGATAGTACCAGCTGCCATGTTGAATCAAGTTATCTTGTGCGTAAAAGTGAAATGTGAAAATTTAAACCTTGGTTGTATGTGGATAGGAAATATTGGAGAAATAAGAGTGAGTTTATTATCTAGCAGTTATTTGTCTGTGTGTGGGATTATAAGATTGTGTTCTATAGATGTTCAAGTATCCAAGTATTAAGGTTCACAATATATATGTGTATGCACCCAAATTCTTCTTTGTAGGATCATTTGCTTAAAATATGTGATTATCGATCAGTTGAATGTCAACATTGTAAAGAACAGATGTTGCAGTTGAATATTGATGAACATAAAAAGAAATGTATTTACAGGGTTGTGATGTGTCGTCATTGTGAATATTGTGACCAGTTAAAGTTAATGAAGGTAGCATATGCTTGTTTGTTTGTTTATGTATAAGATGATGCGCACCAAAATTCAATGCCTATTATGGATTATGCCTTATTATTTGATTAAGTAAGCAGATAAAATTCCTTTAGTTTAATCCTAAATGAAAATAGCACACACACACACACAAAAGGAAAGCTTGTTCTCCATATGGTTTATTTATTGGACTAAAATTCAAAATTGCATATTCATATATTATGCAATGCTCGAAATAAGAGCAATAACACTAATAAAAAATCCCTCTCCCACATTGATTATACCTATGCTCATATATCACTCCTGTACAGTTAAATATGGTCTCGTTTAAAACACTATACAAAATTTTATCAATGTAGATTATAAAGTGCTATTTGCTCATACTTAATACAATATGCACCTTTATATAATGACTCTTTTGTATATGATCTTTATTTTAATGTAGCCATATATTTGTATGACAAGCCTTGTATTCCGATATATGGTACCTTCAGAATATTTTTCCAAATCACTCTTTTTAATTTTTGTGAGCGATATTAATTTCTACGCAAAAAGTAAGGGTATTAGGATAATCTCGGATGTAATCAAGCGTGATAAATTTGTCCGAAGTAATTGTACAAATATAGATGTTTATGTTAACGAGCTTGATATTATATTCCTTTGTTATTATTTGCTTACAATGGGGGTTGAAGCAACTTCTGATCATCATTGTCAATTTTTTTGAAAATATTCTGAGAAATCTTCTCTCCCCCAGCAGTTATTAAAGCACATTATAATTATAATCCTCCTGCAAGTATTTATTTTTATTTCAAGCAAGTTTTTTCTTTTAGGAGCATTTGAATACTTGTGAACTGTTTCCTTTACCATGTCCAAATAATTGCACAGATGAGTTTATTCCACGAATTAAGGTAAAATTTACATAGAAGACAACGTACTTGCAATGGAGTTTAATTTAGTTTCTTGCCCCCCTTCCCCTAAATTATTTTTTTCACAACTTTTTTCTCATGAACGCTAGGGAATTAACACCTTATGGTTTTTCTTTTTTTAGTAACTTTTTATTCACCAAAGCGAGAGAGTGACTTACTGACTTCTATACTTAGTAACTTCTATTTCATTTCTTTCACCCAAATTTGAAGAAGCTGAGTTAAAGGCTATATTCCAAAACCACTTAGAGAAAAAGTTACATTATTAAAAATAATCATTTAGCACAAGTATTCCACTCATCCGCACGCTTATTCACATGTGTTGTACAATGTTATTCTAATGTTTTAAAACTTGTGGTCAACATTCCCTGACAGAATGATTTGAACAGATGTTTTTAAAACTTTTCAAAACGTTTTTTTTTATCGTTGTGAAGGGCCTCATTGATAAGCTTTAGTACGTAATTGCTACTTATGCTTAATGATTATCTTTAATTAAAGTTTTTCTTCACATGGAATTATGAAAAGTTACATTTGGAATAAGAACATTGAACTCTCCAACTACTACTTATGATGGTGAAAACCATTTGGACAATTTTTGTCACATGATCATAATGATTTCCCAAAAGTTTGGACTTTTGTTTGGATTTTTGGGGCTAATTGATCCTCTTCTCAATCCAATTTCATCAAACTTGTATGGAATGTTAACTTCATTTGGGCTGGGCTTTTTAGGGCTCTGTAAGTCTGGGGGTGGGGTGACCCCCCCCTTAATAACTTCTGATACATTAATACAATATGTATGAAACTTGGTCAGGTTATCTTGTTCTTATCTAAACTTTTTAGTGCAAAAATTATTTTGTTAATGTAATAAGATTTTAGCTGACATTATCAAATGTAAGAGCACCTGTAACAAAAAAAAATTCAGGGGGTTGGGGGAGGGGCTACCAACCCGAATCACTATGTGCCTTGAAAACGTTAGAAATGTACATTTTTTGTTAGAAAAACGAACTTACCATTAGAAGGTTAGGCTACCTCGAAACATTTCCAAAACATCTGTTAGATGTTTTGAAACATTTGAAAGAAAATCTGAATCCAACGAAACAAAAATCTTCGATTTTTGGGTCAAAATAATGGAAAAGAAATATCAGATTTGAAATCGGTACCATCAAATTGCAGCAGATACCAATTTTCTTGAAAAAGTTCTATTCATTTTTGTTATAAATCTGCCCCAAGATGGTATTTCTGGGTCAAAATTATGAAAAATGAATATCAGATTTGAAATCAGCACCATCAAGTTGGGTCAGGTATCAATTTTCATTAAAAATGAAGTACTCTTTATTTTTGGACTAAATTTGCCCTAAAAAAGATATTTGTGGGTCAAAATTATGGAAAATGAATGTCAGATTTGAAATCAGCACCATCAAATTGGGTACCAATTTGAGGTACCAATTTTTATGAAAACAAAGCACTTTTTATTTTTGTCCTAAATTTGCCCAAAAAAAGTACTTTTGGGTCAACATTATGGAAAATGAATATCAGATTTGAAATCAGCACCATCATATTGGGTCAAGTACCAATTTTAATCAAAAACGGATATCAACATAAATGAGTCTAGCAAAACTTTCCGAAACAAATGATTACCATCCTGTAAATGAAAAAAAAAATAACTTAACGAAACAAAACCAAAACATCCGAATCAAAGATTTCTGTTTCCTTGGAATTAGATTTTCTTTCAAATTTTTAAAAAAATCTAATGGATTAGATTTTTTTTCAGATTTTTGGGGAAATTTTGGGTAAAAAATATTAATACTGGAAAATGTGTTAAAACTGAAAGATGTTAGCTTTCTGAACATAGAACTTAAAAATATGAAACAATGGTATTTGGAATAATGCAGGTTTTTTTTTAAACAAATTCTGATTTGAAAAACCATATGATGAGGTCATCAAAAAAGTGCTGATGTTAGCGAAAAAATAATTATGTCAAATTGTACCAAGTTTCATGAGGTAAGCATTAGCCATTCAAACATTATCAAGGGAGGGCCCATCCCAGTTTTAGTAGAGTTAAATCTAACAAAACGCTTGTTTTTGGCACAATTTTGTGATGGTCTCAAACTCAAATCAGAAAGTACGCAATTGAAATTCATTTCTTTATCAAACCAAAAGAATAATTTTTTCAGCGTGTGGTACAAGGTGCATAAACCCTTAAGGAAATTTTAATTAAAAATGTAACCGTTCCTGCTAGAATCATTTCAAAGCATTTTTTTAGTTTTTCACTATGTTGGAAATAGTTTTTCTTCATCGAGTAGGCTGCCTGTGTGTTAACACTCCTTGGTGCATGGATTGTGGTACTCTTATTTGTCAACCTAGAGATAATAGTCTGAGAAAAAATTCAAAACACCCATCCTTGCCAGTCCCAGCTTGAGGTGGGAAGGGTTAAGGAAAAAAAAGTACATGGACTGGAAATAAGTTTTTAGTTGCAACATTTAGTCGCTTACATTGTTCTTTTAAAAATGTTACTAGGTAATCGATAAAAAAAAAAAGTCACACAATTTCTATATTAATAAGCCATCCATTTAAACATCATTCTAGTATGTATTTCAGGCTAATATAATTACTCATTGTTTAGATGGTTGATCACATTTGATCAACATCAAATTTGCAGTCATGAAGTTATTCAATGTGATTTTGTATTATCTGGATGTGACACAAAGGTATAGTTCATTTAAAACATACAATTCATTATTCATTTGTGTTTACATAAAGATCACCTGCTGCCGTTTTTCTCTCCCTTCCTTCTTATTATGTTCATTTTCCTCTGCATGCTTTAGAATGACATAGAAATGCTTACTATACAGCCAGTTTGTACCCCATTAATGCACGTACGGTACTAGTACTTATGGTTATTCTTTCCTTTAAATTTTCTTAAAGTTTCTTTAGTAAAATTGTACGAAAATTAAGGGGCACGAAAATCACCTATTCACATCCAGTTAAGTGAGCAAAAGCATGTTCCTTTTTCTGTGTCACGTTTATTTTTCCTTCTGCGTTCTAGTCATTATTTGCTTGTGCGCAATAGTTGTATATTGTGCAGCGCATGAAAGTTTTATATATATTTTTTAAATTGAGATTTTCATCATAGACGACCATATATAAAATGTCTTCCATGACAATAAAATCTGGCCTATAAAGGGTCACTTTAAGATTAATTGCAGTTATGTCCAGTCCAGATTTTCAAGTTTGTCAAACTATAACAAATGTAAAGTATAGGTACGAGATGTATGATTCACTCAGTGTAGAGTTATTAGAGGTTTTATTATGGTTTATGTGAGTATGTAAAATCATTAAAAACAAATCTCTGGATGTAGTACTCTGTACAAAGGAAGAAGATTTGAAATAAAAATTCACAACCTTTGAACAAATCTTCTACAACCTTGTTTGTATTTTGTCTTGTCAGTACAAAGTTTTGGCAAAAGTCGTCATTGGGATACATTGGCCATCACACTTAGAGCTGTTGACGTTTTCTATCTTGCAGAGTTCTGTTCTTTGCTATAAAGTTCTCGTCATCATTTCACGGCTACTACATAGCATGGTTATAGCTTAAACTTTACGGTAACCGAATAAAAAACAGACAAATTACGACCACCATAGGTCATTTTGGACAAAGTAGTGACGATAGGACATTTTTCTCTCTGCAACAATCATTGTATGGCTTTAATCTAAGAAATAAACGAAATCTAAATTAATTTAAATTTAATCTAAGAAATAAATTGTTTGACCTCAGTTCTCCTTTAAGGACATAGGCAAGATAAGGTTGGGGTGATATTTCCTTCATGTTGAAAAGTAACTAACTTATATGTTTGTAGGTGAAACGTATGGATATGCAAGATCATATGAACGAATCAATGCAACAACATCTATTGTTAGTAATGAAAGAAAATATCAAAACAAAATCTACATTGCAGCAATTACAAGAATTTCTATTGTCATCAATGGAACAGAACTCTGCATTAAGGTTGTCAAACGAAAACTTGGAAAAACATTTATCAAAAGATCTGGCCTTTTACACGACTGATTTGGCTTGTGCAAAACATACCATTTTTGGGTTGGATAAGCAACTTCTTCAGATGAAAAACAAAGTGAAAGAACTTCAGCTGTGTGACAAGAGAAGAACTGAATATAGTTTAGATTGGGTTGAAAATAAACTCATTGACAGAATAAACAATAATTTTAAAGATTTGATAAATATGTTCATCGAAATCAGCAGCAAAGTAAAGTTAGAAATAAAAGAGATGGTTGCCAGTTTTGATGAAAACTGCTGTTTGTTTGAGTCAAAGTTAGATGACTTGACACATGAAATTCACAGTAAAGTGAATAAAGCAACAACAGAAATGGATACTCTTCGTGAACCATATTTTGATTTAAATATGCAGCAATTTCTAGATAATAACATTCAGAAGTTGAAAAATACCGTGCCTCTCCATGAAGAGATTTGGAAAATATTTCAATCAAATGAAAGACTGCAAAAAATTAAAAGTTTGCTAACTGCAAAATATGACACTGAGCATTTTAAACTTAATCAATTACTCATAGCAGTTAATTCTTTGACATCTAAAGTTACCTATGAAAATCGTATAAAATCGTTTTTGAAATCAAGAGAAGATAATCCTGTTTACAAAGGAGAAAATATATGTTGTGTAGCAAAGGTGGATGATATTATGATACAGAAAGATAACATCATTATTTTTAAAGTCAACAAAAGATTATTAACTCACCCATTTGGTGTTGTTCTCAATTTACACAACCAGCAGCATTCAGAAGTTATACGTATTGAAAAAGATGATAAAAACGGAACGTACTGTTTACACACATCCTTACCAAAACTTGTTCAAACTGGTTTTGTGGTGGACGATGCAGTCATCATGTCTGTTAGCAGTGTCCCAGGTATAAAAGATATTGTTGATAAATTTCAGAAGCCTTGTACTGATATCAATACATATAAACAGAAACTTACCAATGATTTAAATTCAATATTACCTGAACTAAACATGAATCAACTGATATGTAGCCTTGTTAACTTTTCAAAAAGTTTACAGGAAGATATTAAGCAGTTTGATCAGAATTGCATGTTGCTACAAGATGGCATTAAACAATTTCAAGACATGATTATGGCGAAAGTCGAAGCATTTAATACAAACATGCAGAATGATTTGGACCAAATCTTTTTATTTGATCCATATATGCATTATACCCGTTGCATGCAGTTGATAGAAACTACAGAAACTATTCTCGAAGAATTTGCTGTTATTATGGAATCAAGTGACACCAGAGATGAAATATGTAGTATTATTTTACAAAAGTATAAGATTGAATTATGCAAAATCAAGGACTGTTCTAAGGAGATTCAGTTGATGGTATCGCAAATAAATTATTCTGACAGATTTGCTGCTATGATTTCTCT
>JAULBZ010006106.1:0-12690 GCA_032360805.1 Neoturris breviconis
GAAGATTACATAGTCATTAAAACAATTTATTCTTTTATTGACAAATCTTCCTCTGTTGAATTGTGTATTGTCATTATATATCTAATTTGAATTGGGAATAAGATACAATTTATTATTTTATTAAAAAAAACTATTCCTCTGTTGAATTGTGCATTATCATTATATTTCTAATTTGAATTGTGATTAATTATGTTATAAAAATGTATACTTCTGATGGTAAGTAAATGGCCCTAAAGTGAATACACATTATTATTTATTTCAAACTTGAAGAAGGAAGCTTCCCAAAATCAAAATGGAGACTTTAATTCTTGAAACGTTAAAAATTATTTTTTATATTTTTTATCATCTCAAAAAATTGAGGAGAGCTTCCCCAGAAAACAACAAAATGACTGCCAAAAAGGATTCATGGTCAAAGTCTCATAGAAAAGTTAAATTTCAATAAATGTCTCTTTGGGTGAATGTGGTCAAAACCTCAAGTCAACACTTTTGAAAAAAAAATTCGCCGATGCTTGGTGTTCTGAGTTGACGAAATTGAAACAAATTTTGCCAGCGGTCTCTTAATATTGTCTAGAATGCCATAATATAAATTCAGGACGGTACCATGCCTTTTTGGTCCATTGGCCCAAAAACTCAATTTGGAGCCTTTTTACCTAAAACTTGGGACCGAGTGGACGAAATCGAAAAAATTTGGCGAACCCTTCTAAAATATCGCCACAAATACTGGTACAAAATTTCAAGACGAAAACATGGGAACATGGTCTATTAAGAAAAGATTAAAACTAATGTTCTACCTGTATACGTTGTGTAATTTTGTTTTTTCTCTTTTAGCATTTAACTTCTTTCTTTCCTAAAAATAAATCTACGTTTGACTAAATTTGATAACAGAACTAGGACATTTTTATGACATATTATTTGTCATAGTGGCCTGTAACCTTAGCTATATATAATTTTTTACCAGTTCTTTTCTTTCTTTTTCTTTTCTTCTTTCTTTTAGCGTTTTAGGATCTGTTGTTTGTTGTGTCCCTTCTTCCTCTTCTTCTTCTTTTTCTTGATCAGGTTCATCCTCACTGTCCACCTGTTCTTGTTGCTTCATTCTATCTTCAAATAATCCTTCAGACATTTCTTCTAACCATACTTTAGGCTATAACAAATAAATCACTTAAAATGGAGCTGTTCCTTCGAATAAAAATAAAATAAAAATAGAAGTATTTTTTCACCAAGAGAGCTTTCAGTTGACACGTAGTAAAGGTATTAAAAGTAATAGTAGTGAGGTTTAGCAAACATATTTTTAGATTATGTCTAGGCTGTGGGAAGTCTTAGGTCCCGATGTTTACCTATTTTTTCAACGTACTCCAAACGTGAGTTTAGCAAACTTTCTATGAAGTGCTACAAATCAGCCATGTTTCTTCACAAATCGGACTCGAACCTTCGGGAAGACATTGCAGCGTTCTTAGAAACGAGCACTTAGCGAAATAGAACTCAATAGATTCTGGAATAAGATAAAAACAATGTCCAACGTAATCTTCAAACGACAATCTGCAGAATACGAAGAGATTAGGTAATCACCATGACTAGATTTTATATTGTGTTTGCTAAACCTCACTAGCAAGTTAAAATGTGCAACTGAGCAGCGAATAAATGTCCATTTTCAATCTTGAAATTAAGAACCGATAATCTTTGTGGTGAGGAAGGTAATCAACTAACACTACGAGGAAGTGTGTTATGCCAACGAACTTGTAATAATACCAACCAATCAATGAGAAGATTATTGGTTCAGTACCCTTCTCCTCACCAAACTGTTATACCTTTTACCTGATTTTTCAATTCTTTTACTGACACCAATTTTATTTTCTTATTTAGTTTTTCCTGTGCTTTCATTTTCTTTACTTCTTCTTCATTTGCTTCATTCAATAATTCCTGTTAATATAAATAAACTATTCAGCATTGCATGGTGATTTTGATTGATAACTTATTCCCCTTCTTAGGTAAATTTTCATAATCATTTCCGTAAAACTGTAGACCTATTCACAAATACATGAAAACGAGACGTTGGCTGCTCAAAGTACAACTTGATGCAATGCAATAACTTCCTTTTTTTACACTGCAGTGCACAAAAAAGGAGTTATTGCACTACATCAAGTTCGTTTTCATTTTAATGTATTTGTGAATAGGTCTATTATGTGAATAGGTCTATTATTTTGAAAGTAGATCGAGGATATATTCACAAGTCTAAATATAACTATCGGATATCATCTGTGAAATAATGTTATATGCTTTGAATCTGAAAATCTTATTAAAAAACTCTCTACCACAGGTGATTTCCGACTGTTAGGCTTGGAATTGATCTTACCTGATGGGAATCGAAATCTGGATTATATGAAGCACCTGGATGAGGAAGTGAAATTGCTTCAGCGCTTGATTTTCCAACACCGACTGTAGATGGTTTCTATAGATATAGATATATTGACATATGTTGTTGTTAATAATAAATAACCCTTTCCAATGATCTCTCCTTTTATTATCACTTTAAAAAGAAAAGTCAGTGGCCAAACAATCACTGTGGAGGAGTGACTTTTAGAATAGCTTCATGCTATAAAGAGATTTCTAACCTACACATTAACCTAGAGTTCCAGTGTCACTGTGACCTCTCGGTTATACACATTCTGTAGTTAGTTCGAATATGAATAATAGATATGGTTAACATTAACAAACATTGTAAAAACCTGTTCAAAGTCCACAACAACGTTTGTTCAAAGTCCACAGTAAATACACTGTGTCAAAAATAAATTTCTACATACCACTTTTGACTTTTTTATAGTAGGCTCAAGAAATGAATTTGTAACAGTCATGACTTCTATAAAAAGATCAAAGTTAACATTTTAACAAATTCCAAGCAGAGCTGAATTGCAGATGTACCTGATAAAATTCACTAATCTATCATGGTGATTGCGTTGGCACACCTCAGAAGTGTTCTCAGTAATAAATTGTGAATAACTATATTACATAAAATCATTCAAAGCATCAAAGTTTATGTAATATTTTGTATATTAGATTTTAGTCTTCGTATATTTTGAGGAGAATTTCCAAGATAACAAAAAATATTAAAAATAAAAATAAATTAAAGGAACTTTAGCAATTTCTGAGTGCCAATATATGAATTTTGAAGACAGAGAAATCACCTGTGTAAGGCAATGGTTTTTTAGTATAATTTTCCACTTTAAAGCTGAAAATTATACTCAGAAACACTCCTCCGTAGGTAATGTCCAACAGGCTTATAACTATCTAACTGCTTTTGTAGGTACTAAGTAGAACTTTACAACTGAATTAGTAGTCACTGCATACCTTGTCCCCATATATTTTTTACTTGTGATGCTCTATGTGCATTAGATCTTTTTGTAGCTTTTAGATTATCTTTGACCAGTTCATTCATAAATTTTTGCTTCTTTGAGACGTATACTTCTTCGTCATCATCGATATCATCATCTTGAATTTTTGACTGGTTCTTTGTTTTTCCTACAGAGAGAAATAATAAGCCTATGAAAAAGTTGAAAGAAGCCATCCATTTACAAGACAATTAACTTTATGGTAAGCATATCTGGTTACATGTAAAAGATAAAATTGCATTTAATTCTAAACAGTATATACCTCCGTTTGTAGTTATATACTATCTTGCAAACTAGCATTATTCTGTAAAATACCACAAAGTCCTACAGAACCTACAGAATATGGACCTGCCTTTCAAATCTGGAACACAAACACCCTCCCGAATATAATTTCGATGCTTTCCAAACATTGGTAGACAAAAAAAAAATTGGCCAAATTTTTTTTATTATCTTTAATTTGTCGTATGACACACTGTTGGATTTGAAAATTTATACTGAATCTGATTCTGATATTTATTTTACATAAAAAGTTACTTGTGACAGCTTTTTGCTTTAAAACATACTTATGCAAAATATGGATCGCATACCCAAGATAAGCTATGATGTCAAAAGTATGAAACAATAGGGCACCTGCTAATCATTTCTATGCTAAAATGTAGTTTATAGTTGGAAGTACCTTTGGTGTAAATTTGAAAGAAAAATATGCAGCTATTCAGATTTTATGAAGCCCTCAGAGCCCTAAATAGCCTAGGCCTAATAGGGTAAATTCATTTCTAGAGGAAGAGTGCTGAATCAACGATCTTGCAATTGATTGGTTTCTTTGTACCGAAAAACCAATCAATTGCAAGCTCGTTGACTTAACACTCTTCATCGCAGAATAATTTTTCTCAAATTCATGGATTTTGGCTTCTTTAAATCTGCTAAAACATCTGCTTTATGAAACAAATTTTGGAGATAGCTCTTAGGCCTAACCTTTTTGGCGGTCTGATACATTGGAAAATTGAAAAATATTTGGAGATGTATTACTCTTTGAATGTTGACACCCTACAGTATTTTAAAATTATAGCAGTTTAGGAACATAAGTGCCACTAAATTAAAAACAATCCAATAAGAGTAAATAATCACTGTGGAGGAGGGATTTTTCAGCATTGCTTCAAGCTTTGTAGTCTGAACCAAAATCACTCCTCCACAGTGATTATTTGTTCCTATTTCAAACACTGCATTCACACCTTTACTAATATTTGTCGCATCTTTATCCACAAAAAATATCACATCATCGACTTTGTCACTAGCAGTACCCCTAAAATACAATTTGTTCAAACACTGAAATCATTCAGACTATGCCAAATACAAGTTTAAGTCATGTTATATATCTAAAAATTCACCAGTGTTTTTATCATGGTAGGTTTGTCGATTATGAAAGTAAATCACTCAAGAAGTGATCCTAAAGAATTTTGACATTAAGAAACAGAACATTTTGCTGCCAAATAAGCACCTTAACGTCGTTGAGCATCTTCTAAAGATAAAGCTCAGCTTTTTGTGAAGCTGTTTCACAATAACTCAACTCTCGATGATCCTGGATGTCACCTTCTAACAAAGGTTGCTGCTGTGCTTGATGGGCTCCACCCATCAAAGGCCACTGGTCCTGATGGTGTTCTCATTATCATTCTTCAGAAGTTTTCTCCTGAACTTTCTTCAATTATCTCCAAATTATTATCCTACGAGTGCTATATTGCTGGTGTAGTAAAAGCCTCAAGAGTTTTTTAAATTTCACGAACAATAATGAATTAAAAAGCAGCATTATTTCAATAAAAAACATAATGTGGCAGTATAGGACTATGAACGAAGAATCATCTGCAAGTGGCCTCAGTATAGTTTTCAAATCTCTTGTTAACAGATCTTTGGTTAATCATCTAGATTCTTTCAATCTTTTCTCAGATTTTCAGTATGATTTTCATTCAGGTAGAACAACTGCCTGTGTTTATAACTGTTATCAGTGAGCACATTTATTGTGCTTTGAATATCTGTAGAGAATCTAGAGCTATACTATAGCTATTAGATATATCCAAGGCTTTCGATAAGGTATGGCATGCTGGTCTTCTACATACGTCTTGTACATACTGTTCGGGTGATAAATGGCTTGTGACATGCTTCCAGAGCTAAACTTCTTTGTAAATCGATTAAATGAACCTTTTCTGTCACCATACGACAAAAAAAAGTTGAACTTCCTGAGGATAGTCAATTCTGTCTTCTCAGTCTAACTTATTCTAATGACTTCTCCTGGATAAACTACATTGAGTTGATTGTCAAAATTGCAGCTATGAAAGTTGGTTCCCTCTATCAAGCACATAATTTTCTTCCTTTATCAAGGCCACCATTCATCCTTATATTGAATACTGCTGTCATATCTGGGTTGGTACCTCAGCTGATCATCTTAAAGGGGAACTAAGGTCTGAATTTTTTTCCCTGGATTAAATTTAATCAAACGTTCAAAAATTGCAACAAAACTCTGATATTTTACTGTGTATTTGCCATCAAAATTACTCATGGTTGTCACCATATGCAATTTTAGTTACCATGGTTTTATATGCAAAATGACATCACATGTGCTACATGATAATTAAAAACAAAATGTCTGTTAAGGAAGTCACACATATATTTTGAAATAGAAGATAATTCTTATTTAGATCGAAAAGAAAAAAATTGCATTATGGAGGCAAAAATACGGGAAATATTCTAAATTTCATGAAAATAGCAGGTCTGAGCGGATCATATGGTATGCTCTATGTAGATGCCTGACAGAGATGCCTGACAGTTAAGATTTGATCTAAGGGTCACTTTCATACTCATATTGCAACGTTTATGCAAAGTTAACCCTATTTCCTACTATTCCTATACTTTTTTACATAAATTTTTAACGAATGGCTTAAGTCTAGAAATTCTGGTGTTTAGGGCAGACATGACCTATTTTCAGAGTGATTTTTTAACATGCCATTATGTACAGATTGGTAATTATTTTAAAAAGTAAATAATATTTTCAAATGGGGTAAAAAGCAAATGAAAGGTGAATAAATTATCTTTCCAATGATATATTGTACGTTGGGTGAGATTCGGACAGAGTGTCCCAATTATCCCAATCCCAAACAGTAATTGAGACAAACAGCCGAACTGTCTGTCATTTATAAGAAGATCGGTAAAAGACGGTAAAAGCAAAATAAAAAGTCTGACACGTCAGACGCACACCACACCGCAGCGAACAAACAACTACCTAAGAACCCAATCGTGATATCCTTACCAGAGAACCGATCCTTATTCCCTGTACAGGAACGCTAAAGCTCTGAAGTCTTCAGCTTTAATAGCGTACCGGCTGCCGGAAATAGCGTAATATTTTAGTATCGATTCAGAGGCAGGTATAATGATGATGGATATCCATAGCCCGAATGAAAATGATAATCACAGGTCAAATATCCATTAACCTAGATTATCTCATTGTTAGAGTAAGTACCCTGTTCGCTCATCTCTTCTAACGTCTTCCAAGTGTCCTTCTACATCAGCGATGTCAGTGTGCTTTCTCCAACTTCTTTTAGATTTCTTGCTTCCCTTGTGTTTACGAACAACATCCGCCATCTTTTCCCATGTGCGACAATGAAATAATAACCTCTAGCGCACCCCATTGCTTATATTTATTGTACGGTACGTAATAGGTCTGGAAATAGTGATTGTAGAATTGGTAAACTAAAAATGGAGAAAATGAGAAAACGGAACCAGGGAACAGAAAGGCCAAGACAAAACGGCACCTGGGCACACTGGGCAGAGAAGACAAGTGAAAAGTCTTATTTCTTTTTTGCACCTTCATGTATATTAAGGACATCTCCAATGTGTTGTTTTAATCAGAGTGCGCTATAATTCCCGGGTGAAGAAGCGCATCATACCTTGCGCGCGCCCTTCTTTATTATATAGAGGCATCATGCGTGTGTTAGAAAATAGGAAATTGTTTTGGCAACAAACAGCAGAATTTACTGCAGCAATGTAAATGGCTTCTTAGGGGCCACGTCCATATACTCAAACTGCCACGGATAACGGGACATGGCCGTTTTTGGCTGGGTTTTCTGTGCAGGAGTTATCTTCGACTTCGTGGAAACTTGATTTGGATAGCATGCACTAAAAAGAAGGAACACTGGAACCGGAACACCAGAACAGATCCAGAACAACGGAACAGATCTGGAACAACGGAATAGATCCGGAACATATATTTTTTTAATATTATTTTTAATGCAACTTACGGCACGAACTCAAATTAGAAAGTTTTCCCCCTCCTTTCTCTAGCTATCTTCGCCAGGCTGCCTGCAGAGAGTCTAAAGCTAGACTAAAAATCGAGTCAGGAGTAAATAAATTTGAATGGGAAGAAAATGGGATTTGGGTGCAATCGGAATTTATCATACTCGTACCGACCAGTGTATATCGTTTAGACAATTTATCCATCTTTCAGAATATATATATATATAAGTATACCTTTTAAGTATACCAGAAAACTTTGAGTTTCGTTATTTTCGCACGTCCAGCCCCCTCCTATTACCCTCCTTGTTAGGTGGGCTCACTTTGGTGGGAAAATCGACTTGATTCTAATCACATCAGATTTTTTTTACATAGTTGGGGTAACTAAACCATATAATCAATAAATAATAAGGCAGTTTAACACTTTGAATAAACTGGCTTCTAAAATCTAGTTTCATACACATCAAAAAGTACATTATTTTGATGATTTTCTTTTCATCTCAAAATTTCATCGCAAAATCGACAATTTTTTTAAGTTACGCTAACGCATGCGCATTCTTAGTTTCCGATTTCTTAGCTGTTTGAAACTGTTCTAGACTCGATTGTACTTTGACATCACAATTATGGTACTGTAGCTATCGCATAAATTATCATGTATTATCATTAAAACTTGCAGTTGCATTAACAATAAGGGTTTTTTAAAAAAAAAAATGATGTTCCGGATCTGTTCCGGTTCCGCTGTTCCTTCTTTTAATTTGGATAGCGTATCATCGTCTAATTCCGGGTACTTGTTATTCCGTACAGTTTGTTTATCATCAATTTTCTTGCTATAGGTCACTGCTAGACCTTTGAAAGTTCTGTACGCCTCTTTCCTACCTTAGGGAGCATTGACAAAAGAAATAAAAAAAAATTGTCTGTGAAGTTCTGTGTACGTGTGTTTTTAATTATCTATGTATGCATGGTCCCTATAGCTACATTAAGAGATACTCTTTTGTGTTTCCTAGTCATATATATACTCTGATCTTCTAAATAAATGGGGGGAGGGAGGGTGTCTGAAAATAAAATGAAAATTAATAATCGAGGAGAGGAGTGTGCAAATAATGGGGGTGGGATTTTTAATTGCTTGTCTGGCACAAGTCTATGAAGTCTGGTCTTTAACAATAAGATGGGTGATGCTTTTAATAATTGGAAATGCAAAAATCAGAAAACTATGTTGCTGCTGCAGGGGAATTATTTGGAAGATCAGAGTTATTGAGAGGAAATGGCTAGTGATAGTGCCTTAACGCGCACAAATCTCCAGCCCTATTGGGCTCTAGTTTTATCTTGAAAAATGTGTTCCAATTGTTTATTTGACCTGAAGCTCTACCATCTTGATAAAGACATATTTCAAATACTGTATAACGTCTGTATGCAAATCCTATTTACGTGCTTAGGTTTAACTTTCACTTGACTTGGTGGGCTAATTTCAATACGGTACTTTTGATTGAATATTTTTCCTTGTTGTTTAGTAACTCTGATCTAAAGAGCATTAATTTTTTCTCCCTTGCTATAGCAAGCCCAGGCTAAAGAAAGAGTTGGGAAATTTTTCTGTGGCTTTAGACACTGAGTTATTACATATACCCCACCAATACTTTACACCCTGAAATATTTCTCAGATTTACTAAGTGTTGAAAGCCGTTGAAATACTACTGTAGAAGAGAAAAATCTGTTCGGTATATAGCAATATCTCTATGATTTTTAACCTTTTAGATTGAATATGCAATACAGAAGTGATAATGTTTCAAGCAGTAAAATCAAGAATTAACAATTTTCTTAGTCCAATTGTTGAACATAGAAACAGTGAGATTGATAACGAAAACATTGTTGTCATACCTAAACAACGCAAAAGAAGATTTCAGGTAGAAACTGACTGTTTGCAAACTCCTCCTGATAAAAGGAAAAAGCTATCTAAAGACCAATCTCAATCTTCCTTCAAATTTTTTGAAAGTTGGAATTTTAAATTTGAAAATTTATTCCGTTATGTTGTTACTGGTAAGAAATGTATAGACGACAAACTTTCAACTGAACGTCCTACTGAAAGCACTTCTATGACGACTAATAGCTGGTCTAGTAGTAGAACATGTTTAACAGCAGCAAGAAAGAAATCTGGTTCTCGTGCACCTCTATCTCAAATCTCAAATAGTACTGTATTGGACTTAACAAATATTGATGATGAAGATGATTCAGATAGTGTAACAATCACAAAAGTTGTTACTGATCTTATAAAGCCACCTAAACATAAATATGACTTGAGAAGGCAAGTTGGATCATTGGCACGGCAAAAAAGTACTGGTTTTCTTGATAAAAATGTACGTCTTGATGAAAAAAAGCGATACAAGGAGCTGTTAGCACAATTTACAACAATTTCACTACCAGGGTATTCCGAATCCATATCTCCCACAATTAACCGAACAGTGGAACAGACACCTAATGTAAATTTAATAAAATCACATTCATTGATAAATGATACTAAAGCGAAACACATTCTCCTAGATTTAACAAAAAATGAAGATAAAGCAAGTCCTCCTAGAAGGAAATTCTATCATGAACATCTTCATCAATCGAAAAGTGCTTCATCAATTCTTGAATATAGTCAACTTGGTGTAAGAAATAAAATGAAAACTAGAAGTGAAGCACCTGAGTACATTGAAGTAGAAGATTATACATTCTCTGAAACAACAAACTTCTATCCCAAGGGAAGTACTCTGTTAGGATCTGATTGGATTAGCAAATGGAGACATACTCTTGATCCATTGCAATTAGAGCGAGATCGCCAAATTCAAGAAGAAGAACGAAAAAAGGAAGCATTGAAGAAGAAACAAAAAGAAGTATTTGATAAATTTCAAGAGGAACTTGAGAAATCAAAAGCAAATGAGTTTCCTGAATTAAGTGAAGAAATGCTTGCAACTGTAAAACAGGCATTGAGTCCTGCCAGAGCTAGAAATATATTTGTGCGGGGGTTTAATGCTGAAATATCAGGTTCTGATTTATCAACACTTAAAGAAGCCACTTGGTTGAATGATGAAGTAGTCAATTTCTATTTCAATCTTTTAAAAGAGAGAAGTGAAACAGACACAGATTTTCTCAATGTTCATGTTTTCAATACCTTTTTCTATCCAAAGATTGTGAAAACTGGCCATGCTGGTGTTAAGCGATGGACGCGAAAAGTTGACATATTCTCTTATGATTTGATTCTCATACCCGTTCATCTTGGTATGCACTGGTGTCTTGCTGTTGTTGATTTCAAAAACAAACAAATAGCTTACTATGATTCATTGAAAGGTAACAATATGCAATGTATTGCTGCGCTAAAGAAGTATTTACAAGATGAATCTCTAGATAAAAAGAAAACAAACTTTGATTTTGATGAATGGAGTGAAATAATGCCAAAAGATATCCCCGAGCAGTTGAATGGGTGTGATTGCGGAGTATTTATGTGCAAATACGCTGAGTATAAAAGTAGAAATGCGACATTTACATTTAAGCAAGCTCACATGCCTTATTTTAGAAAACGAATGATCTATGAAATTATCAGCAAAAAATTATTGTAAAATGTTACAACAAATCCTTCATTGTTTCCTATAAAAACATACCATTTGTCAAAATAAGAAGAAATAATCATTGTGGAGGAGGTACTTTTTAGCATATTTTGAGGTTACAAATCCTGAAGCTATACTGAAAATATCGCTTCCTCAGTCATTACTTACTCTTATTTCAAGTACTATGTACAGTAAAATATTTAGAAGTTCCAGAGGATATCGAATTATAGAGATTCCACTATACCTTAAGTGTATTAATTTTCGTGCGGAAGGCCAAGTTTGAGATTTTTCGCGGGGATTTAATTTCGCTGAGCACCCTAAAATCTGCGAAATCCGCGAAATTTTACCCGCGCGAAAATTAATACACTTACAGTATATATGCAACAAATCTTGTAAATATTTTTGTCAAGTATTTTAAAAAAAATATACAACTAAAAGTGCCAACCTGATAGTGTACATTTAAAAAGAGGTCTTCAAATATAAAGCCTGTAAATAAGGGTGTGCTAACAATCTTTTAATTAATTTGTCCTTTCGTAACCAATTGAATTCAAGGTTGTTGTCATTTCCTCCAATCGTAACACTGTTAACATGTATAATATTCTTATATTTCTTTGACACATTCTTTGACACATTCTCAAGTTAATCGACTATTCAAATAAAATATAAGATTCATATGCTTCAAGAATATTTATTTTATGTTTTGAGTGTACTACAGGTTTTGTTTTTAGCTCCATTGCTTGAGGAACAAAAATGTCAAGGATTGGATTTTGAGCACAGCATAAAGACCTTTTTTCATTTCAGAAAGTTTTCTGCGGAACGAAAAATGCGCACGCGTAGAAAGAAATTATAGACATTCCATTGATACAAATTGATGTCAATTCGATGTATGATGTCAATTTTTACCAATGGAATGTGTAATTTTCTTCTACATGTGTGCATTTTCTGATTTCTGTTCGGCGGAAAATTTTCTGAAGTGGAACACGGTCTTAGATTCATAATAAAACTGTTTACCATGAGGTCTACACACAAAAAAGGATCATTCTTCACAGTGATTATTTATTTGCTCTTCTATCAAGAATATTAACCTATGGGTTAAAATAACTGCCAGTCATTACTGTGGAGGAGAGATTTCAGAATGTTTTCGGTTAAAACACTCTGAAAAATCTCTCATCCACAGTGATAACTGGGAGATATTTATTATGTCTGTTTTATGGCAAAATGGCAACAGCAACAACACTATGTGCACTCATTGTGACTTTTATACTCCTCAAATCTCCTCTGATTAATTACCATTGCTGTATCAACCACCAAATCACCATGTTAGCCTGATTGTAATACATACATTTGAATAACACATGGACATAGTCAAATGTCCTCGTCTCAAATTTATTAGTACTTTTTCTGAAATCTCCCCGAGAAAATGTTCACAAACTCAGGGAATTTAGTTTGCTAAT